>MVJL01006675.1:0-14026 GCA_002156465.1 Macrocentrus cingulum | reverse complement strand
TAATTTATTAATTATGCCAATAAATACTTGAAAATGATTGGAGGACTTATCCACACGCTCTGGATAGTCGAATAACATGGCAGAATTTTTTATAATGATTTTAATTGATTTTCAATTTTTAGGGGTGTTCTACCCGGCGTGAAATTCAATAATTTATTAATTTTCCAAATAAATACTTGAAAATGATTGGAGGACTTATCCACACGCTCTGGATAGTCGAATAACATGGCAGATATTTTTTATAATGATTTTAATTGATTTTCAATTTTTAGGGGTGTTCTACCCGGCGTGAAATTCATTAATTTATTAATTATGCCAATAAATACTTGAAAATGATTGGAGGACTTATCCACACGCTCTGGATAGTCGAATAACATGGCAGAATTTTTTTATAATGATTTTAATTGATTTTCAATTTTTAGGGGTGTTCTACCCGGCGTGAAATTTAATAATTTTTTAATTATGCCAATAAATACTTGAAAATGATTGGAGGACTTATCCACACGCTCTGGATAGTCGAATAACATGGCAGAATTTTTTTATAATGATTTTAATTGATTTTCAATTTTTAGGGGTGTTCTACCCGGCGTGGAATTTTAATTATTTATTAATTATATCAGTAAATACTTGAAAATGATTGAAGCGCCTATCTACACGCTATGGACAGTCAAATACGAGGGCAGAATATTTTTATAACGATTTTAATTGATTTTTTATTATTTAGGGGTGTTCCACCTGCGTAGAAATTTAATAATTTCTTAATTATGCCAATAAATACTTAAAAACGATTGGAGGACGTTTCTACACACCGTAGAAAAACGAATCCGGTGGCAAATATTTTTTATATTGATTTAAATAGATTTTCGATTTTTTAGGGTCGTTTCACCCGGCGTGGAATTTAATAATTTATTAATTTTCTAGATAAATACATAACAAGAATTGGAGGACCTGTCTACACGCTGTAGAACTTTGAATAACATGGCACAAATTTTTATAATGATTTTAATTAATTTCCGGTTTTCTAGGGGTCTTCCGCCGGTGTGGAATTGCTTTGCTCCGTGAAAAAAGTCTCAAAACGCTTTATCACTGTTTTCCAACCCTAAATTTTTTTTTGTACACTCTGAGTTTAAAGTATTACGTCTACATGTACTATACTCTTCCTACACCGGAACGCTATCAAAGACAATGTGTTAACTACATAAATATCGAATTTTTTTTAACTTCAGGATAGCTTTAACTAGCGTTAGCACGTAACATCAACACTGATGTGAACAGAGCGCCGAATTTATCCCTAACTGTGTACGACTTTGCATATTTTTAATCGTTGAATCCCCAAATAGAGACTCCAGGACTTGATAGTGTCATGCCGTATCGGTCTAGTAATAAAAGAAATGCTCAACAATATTGTACTATACTCTTCCTACACCGGAACGCTATCAAAGACAATGTGTTAACTACATAAATATCGAATTTTTTTTAACTTCAGGATAGCTTTAACTAGCGCTAGCACGTAACATCAACACTGATGTGAACAGAGCGCCGAATTTATCCCTAACTGTGTACGACTTTGCATATTTTTAATCGTTGAATCCCCAAATAGAGACTCCAGGACTTGATAGTGTCATGCCGTATCGGTCTAGTAATAAAAGTTTACGAGTTGTTATAATATATATCTGACTCACCAACGATGAATCTGCAACTCCCGGTGGGCACTGCTCCTGCTGCTGCTGTTGTTGCTTTTGGTGCTGCTAGCTCTGTTGTCATATCTTGCATTCGATGAGTCCGGGATCCTTCGAATCATGACCTTAATAATCAAAACAATTCCTTTCAGTTAACGCTTTCTCACTTGCAACAGTTAAAATAAAATGTTACTCGATGAGTCCGGGATCCTTCGAATCATGACCTTAATAATCAAAACAATTCCTTTCAGTTAACGCTTTCTCACTTGCAACAGTTAAAATAAAATGTTACCGAATAAAAACTATAACCTCAAAATATGCTTTCGAATCTTACCATTGTAATCTGATTTCCTCACATTTAAAGGGCGTACAACTTAAATCATGTGCCGTGGAATAATTGATTTAGGTCTTTCTGTCAACATTAATCCTCCAAAACCATTTAATTTCGTGGATATTTTCATTTATCTGCTATGGATTTGCCGTCGTGTGTTTGTACGAGACAGAGAGAGACAAACTAATATCGATTTTCCACAAAGATGGCGTCGATGAGCTGTTCTATAGGTGGAATCCAACTTTTGGCGGGCTTTTTCAATTTTTTTTATTTTTCTTGTCTGAAAATTCGGCTTATTCATTCATTATAAATTCAATTGTCAATCCCTAAAAAGAAATAAACAACAAGGTGACTCAATATTTTCTCTTTTAATGTCTTAATGGAAGAACGATAAACTACGATTTATTCAAGTACACGGCATACACGGTATACCGTAGGGGTCCGAATAGACACAGTCATGTTTTTCCGATATATTTTGCTAACGCACGAGTGGCGCTACATTTCAATAGAATAATTTTTACCGGTCATCTATCCAACTAATCAGCCAGTGTTAAATTTTAACGCAACGTTAAAATAATAACGCACCATGTGTAAGTCCAGCCACAGTATGTATTACCACATCCTCACGGATATATATTCACCAACGTATAAAAGCTGCAGTGCACAAAGAGACGGCGTTGAATTTGTTGCCGAAAATGGAAACTCATCAGTATGAATGGTAGCGGACTCTGATGGGGCACATTTTCATGCACACAATTTTCGTCGCCGTCACTCGACGGCGTGAAAAATGTGTGCATGAAAATATGCCCCATGCCTGATGCCTGCACCGGGCCTGCCAACTTCTTTTTACACTCGCTTGCGTTGGTAATGTTGGTATGTAGATAAATATATCTATAACAGGTCTCTTGTCAATTCAGCTTTTGCGATTTTAGTGTGTATAACACAAACACAACTGAATTTCGGATAGTAATAACAAAAATGGTGAGTAAAATACGATTAATTTTCTGAACTCATAAAATATGTCTCAACGTGAATTAGTGATAAAAAATGCCCCCTCTAAAAGCCTTAAGAGGTTGTTGAAAATTTTTTAGGTTAAGGCACATTAAAATAGTGATGACAGTGCATTTTTGAGTTGAATTTTTAACAATTAATCTAATTTATTAACTTATAATTATTGCCTCGATTATTTCAGAGTATCCTTGCATACAATGGAAGTGCAATGATTGCCATGAAGGGCAAGAATTGCGTAGCAATTGCAGCTGACCGAAGATTTGGTATTCAAGCGCAAACAATAACGTGTGATTTCCAAAAAATCTTTGAAATGGGACCTCATTTGTACCTGGGGATACCCGGATTAGCCACCGATGTGCAGACAGTCATGGAGCGATTGAGATTTCGATTAAATCTCTATGAATTGAAGGAAAACAGACGGATGCACCCTAAAACCTTTGCTTCAGTCGTGTCAAATCTGCTCTATGAGAAGCGATTTGGCTCGTACTTTGTCGAACCCGTCATTGTCGGTCTTGATCCGGTCACTTTTGACCCTTACATCTGCAATATGGACATTATTGGGTGCTTGAATGAACCCGAGGACTTTGTCGTCGGTGGAACTTGTGAGGAACAGCTCTACGGAATGTGCGAGACTGTTTACGAACCCAATTTGGAGCCAGATGATTTATTTGAAACAATCAGTCAAGCTCTCGTAAATGCCTGTGACAGAGATGCTGTTTCTGGTTGGGGTGCAGTCGTTCACATTATGTAAGTTTATCAATTTATCGATTTATAAAAACAAAAATTAATTTCAATTTTTTACGTTTTAGAGAGAAGGATAAGGTAACCACACGAACGGTGAAGACTCGAATGGATTAAAAACTCGTTGTCTCATTTTTATCATAAAATATTCATATAAGACACGAAATTAAAATCTTTTTCTCTTGTAAGAAGTCAATAATTCGAATTATTCCCCATACATACTAATTTTGATTATTTTAAATTTAATAAAAAAAATATATCTCGTCGCTCATTGGTTGAAATAATTGGCCGTTAGTTGATTTTTCCACTGCAAGATAGCGGCTTGAGTGCCTATAAAATGGCGGAATATTCTCCCCTCCTTCTGACCGACATATACACACACAACACCAATTACAAGTTTATGCATATTCTCTGCCTTAGTTTTGAGTTTGATTTTTGCCAATTCTATCAATAAAATAATTATTTACTCGTGAATTGAGTTGAAAAAAAAGTGTCAAAATGAAGCAGAGCACGAAACAGAAGATTGCATTGGTCCTTGATGTTACAAAAACAATTTTTCACTGGGGTTTCATGCCTACAGTTCTGTATTTAGGTTAGTATTTCGAAAAAATTCACACCACGTGGATGATCATTTTATTAAAATTATTTATTTTATTGATCTATTTCTTTTGTATTATAGGATTTAGAAAAGGTGCAGATCCAGGAATGCCTCCATTATCCATCATGAAGTAAGTTTTTTTAGATATATTGATTTTTTCTCGTTATATAAAATATTTCACTAATTTATGTATAAATTTTTGTTTTTCAGCTTATTATGGCAATAATTAATTTCACCTTAGGCATTACCAGCAAAATTATGAAAAAAAAATCTCCTTTCTGGATATCTTCTTTTTTTAACGATTAAAAATCTATCGATGTAAAGCTAATTTGATTTATTTTGGAGTTAAAACTCTTATAAATAAAAATTATCTTCGAATTAATTTAATAAAAATAACATTTTTTTATAAAAAGTTTTTTGGAGTAGGTAGGTAAGTGTGGAAATCTGCATTACCGATTGAAAACGTTACTAAGCGATAACAACAACCCCCACACACACACACACAGGGGAGACGTCATGTTGGCAAGAAAGGGAAGTTAACCTGTTAAAAAGCGACGACGAAGCCCGCAAGGCTGCAAGGCAGTCTCTCAAGACTCTTGGAGTACTCTTGACCCGTTACTACACAATACACACACACACACACACACATTGCCAGATAAATCATAAAGAAACAGGTCGCAAGGACTTTTGGATAGTTTTATTAAACTTTTGCGTCTGAAATTTATTTTTCTACTTAAATTTAACGATAAAAAAAAATTCTGACGCAATTTATTGTTAACGGCAAAGAACTCAACTTACGATACGCACCATCTCGAAGCCATCGAACGACATCATTCGACGTTGTTATGCAGCGGTGAAATTATCAGGTTAGTTTTAATCAAACTTTTATTTTTCATTCTGAAATAATTATTTCTACTTCTCATCGTATTAGTTTCAAGTATTCGAATATTTTATGCACCTCACCCACTCGAATCGTAGCCCATAACCTCAAATTTTCCCTTCGACAAAAAAAAATATACTTATTCCTTCCTTTGTCTGATCAGCGATATTTGCATCATTCAATCCATTAATTATAAAATTTATCCGACTTTGTTCACCTGCTTTAATCCACGTTCATTGTGTTTTTTGTCCCCACGCGGCGATTGATCGCAAACTGATGAAATCAATCCTCGTGACGCAAAAAAAACGGTATTTATTTTCTCAAAAAATAATCAAATGTATTTTCTCTACAGTTGCTTAGAAACGAGTAATTATTCGGAGAGGAAGGCAATCGAGAATGTCGGGTCACAGGAGTTCAGGCAATCATCAGGGTGGTCCGCCAGGATTGAGGCAGATTGACTTGGACCAAATATGGGGCGACTTGCGTGAGGGTATCGAGCAAGTGTACAGCAGACAGTGCATGTCGAAGCCGCGATACATCGAGCTGTACACACATGTATACAACTACTGCACGAGCGTTCACCAGCAGATGAATCGCACCTCGGCAAAGAGTAAAAAAGGTCAATCAACTGGCGGTGCACAGCTGGTTGGGCTGGAACTGTACAAGCGTCTCCGCGACTACTTGAGAAATTATTTGATCAGTTTACTCAAGCATGGAATCGATCTCATGGACGAAGACGTTCTCACGTTTTACACACAGCAATGGGAGGAGTATCAGTTCAGCAGTAAAGTCTTGAATGGAGTTTGTGCGTATTTAAATCGACACTGGGTGCGCCGTGAGTGCGAGGAGGGTCGTAAGGGAATTTACGAGATATATCAACTGGCTCTGGTCACGTGGCGAGACAATTTATTCAAGCATCTCAATCGACAGGTCAGTTAAACCGATGAATCTTTGATTTTTCAATGTATTTCATACGTCTTAATGAATTTTTTTCAGGTCACTAATGCGGTGCTGAAGCTCATTGAGCGTGAACGCAACGGCGAGACGATCAACACACGCCTGGTGAGCGGTGTGATAGAGTGCTACGTGGAATTGGGTCTAAATGAGGAGGATCCAGGCGCAAAGGGTCAAAATTTGACTGTGTACAAAGACTCATTTGAGAATCTTTTCCTCGAGGACACTGAAAGATTTTATACTCGCGAGAGTTCTGAGTTTCTGCGTCAAAATCCCGTGACCGAGTACATGAAAAAGGCCGAGCAGAGATTGCTTGAAGAGCAAAAGAGAGTGCGGTACTACTTACATCAAACTACGAACGATCGACTGGCAAAGACGTGTGAGCGTGTGCTCATTGAGAAGCACCTGGATATATTCCACGCAGAATTTCAAAACCTTCTCGATTCTGATAAGGATGACGATCTTGGTCGCATGTATCAGCTGGTTGCACGGATACCCAACGGTCTCGGTGAGTTGAGGAATCTCCTTGAGGGTCACATTGCCAACCAGGGACTGGCTGCAATCGATAAATGCGGCGACTCGGCCACGAACGATCCGAAAGTCTACGTCAACACGATCCTCGAGGTGCACAAAAAATACAACGCTCTCGTGCTCGTTGCGTTCAATAATGACAGCGGCTTTGTGGCCGCCTTGGACAAGGCTTGCGGTAGATTTATCAACAGTAATTCGGTGACACGTGCGGCCAATAGCAGCAGCAAATCCCCAGAGCTTCTCGCAAAGTATTGCGATTTACTGTTGAAAAAGAGCAGTAAAAATCCGGAAGAGGCCGAACTCGAGGACACGTTGAATCAAGTTATGGTGGTATTTAAGTATATCGAGGATAAGGATGTGTTTCAAAAGTTTTACAGTAAAATGCTGGCCAAACGCTTGGTTCAACACATGTCGGCGAGCGATGATGCTGAGGCCTCGATGATCTCGAAACTCAAGCAAGCCTGTGGCTTTGAGTATACCTCCAAGCTTCAGAGGATGTTCCAGGATATTGGCGTGTCGAAAGACCTGAATGAGTCTTTCCGAAAACATCTGATCAATTCAGCAGAGCCACTGGATATTGACTTCAGTATACAAGTATTGTCCTCGGGCTCGTGGCCCTTCCAACAGTCCTTCACTTTCTCTCTGCCCACCGAGCTCGAGCGTTCGGTAAGCAGGTTCACCACCTTCTACAGCTCGCAGCATAGCGGTAGAAAACTCAATTGGCTGTACAACATGTCCAAGGGTGAATTACACACAAATTGTTTCAAAAATAGGTAATTCATTCATTGATATTTTAAAATATTTGAGTTTGATGATTAATTTACTGTTTTTTTTTTTTTTGTACAGATACACACTTCAAGCATCAACGTTTCAAATGGCTGTTCTTCTGCAGTACAATGCAGCCACAATGTGGACAATACAACAATTGCATGATGCCACGCAGATAAAAATGGAATTTTTACTTCAGGTTATTCAAATTTTATTAAAAGCCAAATTGTTAACTGCCCCAATTGTCGATGAGACCGAATTAACGCCGTTAACCAGTGTTGAACTCTTCTCCAGCTACAAAAAGTATGTTTTAATATTAATTCAGTGTTATTTGAATAGGAAGTTCTTCAGGGTTTATTTTCGGTTTTTTTTTTTTGTAATTTACAGTAAAAAGTTGCGAGTGAATATAAATATCCCAATGAAAACAGAACTTAAAATTGAGCAAGAAACAACTCACAAGCACATTGAGGAGGATCGAAAACTTTTGATTCAAGCGGCAATTGTGAGGATTATGAAGATGAGAAAAGTTTTGAAGCATCAACAACTCGTTGCTGAAGTTTTGAATCAACTGAGCTCGCGATTTAAACCTCGAGTTCATGTTATTAAAGTAAGTATACGTGTTAAAAGAGATTTTTAGCGCCGATTTTCGATGGGAGGAATTAATTATTGATTTATTATTTGCAGAAATGTATAGATATTTTAATTGAAAAGGAGTATCTTGAGCGTACAGAAGGTCAAAAGGATACCTACAGCTATTTGGCATGATTCTGTTGGATTAAGGAGTTAGCAACAATCACCGAGCCGAGTGAGATAATAAAAATTGATACAGAATCACCGGCAACATTAATTGATAAACGAAAAAAACATAAACATTACGGAATATTTATTATTTCTATTGAGACATTTTTCTTTTTGTCTTATCTGAAACGTCATTATTACCATTTATTGTCGTGTGTATTCTTCTCTATTCTCACTGGTCGCATTTAGGCGGACATTTACAAACCACGTTGATATAACTGGTATTTTTTATTAATTATCTGTTAACTAATAAATCAAATTAGTGAAGAATGTCGCTGAAACCTTTGTTACTGCCAAATGCATCGCTATTTTTGCACTAAATGGGGGATTGAGAAGTTTTTTTTTTTTTTTCGAGTCGTGCGATGATGCAACGTTTGAGTTTATTGAACGGGTGAATAGTTGTAAAATATTACTTAATTATTCAATTTGATTTAGTTTTTAAGAATGTTCACGGTATGGTTTTAGCTACCATTTGCTGTTGAATTCATAGAATATTCTGTGCAATAAGTTATTGAAAATTTTTTTGCCTTGTGTGACCGTTAAATTTTTTTTTTGAAAATTTAATACACCTACTTGTCTTTAGGCAGTGTGAGGCAGTTTTCGGAAATTCTCTTGTAGCCCCTTGTATAATATATTTAAAGCCAAATCTTTTGAGTATTTGTTTGATTTTTTAAAAAAATTTTTTTCAATGAAAATTTCGTGATTTGTAGGGGAATTACTTTTTCAAATTAATTAAAACAGGAATTAGTTGAATAAAAGAAAAAAATAGTGAATTTATCGGTAAAAATTCAGGAAAATTCGAGTTAGGATTTATTTTTAATTAAAATGTGTATTTTTTTAAATACCAGTAGTATTAAAAAAAAAATGAATTCTCGGCTTTGTCATCGTCTTGCATCCTTAGTGATACTAAAAAAAGAAAATCGTTTTGAATTTATTGCATCATGAATTAATGTGATTTTTTATTTTATACACGTAGAAATTCACATCAAATGAAATTAGAAAATTTAATTATAATTTCCAGCTAGATGAAATAATGTTCAATTTCTTCATTTATTATTGTTAGATTACATTAATATCAAGTGTGTTAATTCGCAAAGAAGTCTCGAGTAAATATTTTCACACAAGAGTAAACAAGACAAGAAGAAAAGAAAAATTACATTTCAAAGAAGAAACAAATAAAATGAGTGACATAAGCTGTGAATGAATTCTTATAGATTATATATATAACATATTTCATCAGTTCATTTAATTTAAATTAGAGAATCGACTGAAGTTGATTAGCGACATACGTAATTATAAATAATGTATTTCTTATTCAGCTCTTGTATACTTAGAATTTTCATATTACATTTAAGCAAACCTTTTCTTTTTCTTCCTTATTCCATTTAGACTACATTATAGAAATATCTTCTGTATTTTCAACTTGTTGAATACGAAAAAAAGTAATCCATCATAAAAATGCACACACATTAAAACAATAGACTTTTTTGTCGGTCTATAAATATGTTTTTTTGATCACAAAAACAAACATATACATACAAGATCGATGACAAAATGTTTTTTATAGTAATACAAAAATAAAAAAAAAATGATTCTGCGAGATTGCGTGTAAATAAAAACAAAATACATCAACACATAAAAAAAAAAATCCGTTTTTGAAATCACTAACTGTCAGGTTTCCAATCGAGAATTTTTTGAAAATCATCGCGAGTTAATTGAATTTGTTTATCAGCCTCTAAATATGCTTTTTGTTTTTTTAAATTATCAATAAGAAGACATTGTTTTTTAAAAGCCTGTAAAATTTCTGAATTACGTCGTTCTAAATTTTTTATAATCTGTCGTTCATTATCTTGTAGTTTTCGAATTTGTATTCTCAATTCTTTCTCTTCAATTTTATTTTGTTTTACAGTATTTCGAAATTTTTCATTTTGTTCCAACAAACGATTAAGTCGAATATCAAAATTACTTGCATGCTGATTAAGTCCAATTATTTCTTTTTTTAAACTATCAATTTCCTAGAGAAAAAAAAAGAAAAAAAAAAAAACCAATTAATTATTTAATTAATTTAAAAAGATTTAAAATGTATAATTACTTTTTTTAGTGTATTTTTCTCGGTATAATTTGCCTGCAATTCATCTTGATAATTAGCAATATTATTTTCTAATTTTGAAATAACAGTATCCTTTAAATGATTTAATTGACTGGACAATTTATCCTTTGACTCGTTTAATTCTTTGTTTTCAGCTTCTAATTCTTGACAATTATTTTTTGCTTTTTTATACTCATCTTTCAGTGTATCTAATTCATTAACAAACATTTTTATTTTTGTTTGTAAAAAACGAATAGTAGCATCATTTTTGCCATGATTTTTATTCACCGTAAAACCATCAGAACAAATTGTATCCTTTATTCTAAACAGATAACATTAATCAAAATTTACATGATTGTAATAATGTATAAATTGTGCAATACTAACCCATCTAAAATTGGTTGACCTTCACCATCAGCTGCAGGAGATGTGGAATGATCTTCTTCCTGCTCAATGACTTGTATTTCACGACTATAATTGACGTCAATGTCAAGAGAACTAGTAGAAGGAGGAGGTTCTGTATAAAAGTCATGAAATGTGTTCAAGTGTGGGCGAAAAGATGATCGACCAATCATTGCTGTGGATAAAAAATTTTTTTTTCTCCTACTATTAACAACTGCGTCTATTTCTTCAAATAATTTTTTTGTTCGTTCATCCAATTCACGATTAACACGTCGAAATTCTTTTTCTTTTTCCAACAAATCTTCCGACATTTTATCAATACAGGTTAAAAAAATCCAACATATTTAGACTGTATGTTGTCATGGCAACGTAATGAAGAAATGTCAAGAGTTTAAATACGCCAATCACAGTTGAATATTTGAATTTTATCATTGACTATACATTATTTAAATAGTATGCAAGCAATCATGACATTTATTCAACGAAAAAACCAATAAAATTTACGATTTTTTTCTGAAAAATGACCAGTAGAGCAATTATACAAGGTATAGGACCTTTGAATGATTGAAAAATTGAATTTTTAATTAATTAAAACGAATATTTTCAGCATTAAATGAGTATCAGGCTGCACGGCTGCGTTTTGTACAGACTGTCTCGGATTTAGCGTCAAGACCGCACAATGTGGATGTTCTGGAGTCCGTTGGGGTGTTGGAACTCTTGCAACCCTTGATATCCGATGTTATGCCGACAATTCAACAGACTGCAGTTACTGCTCTGGGAAAATTGGCGAATTCCAGTGAGAAAATGGCCTTGGCTGTTGTGAGGAATGATTATCTTCATCAATTGCTGTCGAGAAACATTGAAAAACAAAACGTACGAATGGCGTGAATGTAAGCGCATTATTTTCTGTTCATTTAAGGGCGTAATTGAATTATTAGGCGAGTAGAGAGTTTGTGAAAAATACCAAATTATCGGTTTATAATGTAGAAATTCTTCAAGAAAGCTCTTCTGTTCCTCTTGAGAACTATTGCCAAACATTCGCCAGAGTTGGCGGCCACTATTGTCGAAAGTAATGGCCTAAGTACCATTGTTATTTGCCTAGAGGACTTTGAGATTGGGGTAAAAGAGTCTGCTGCATGGGCCATAGGATATATAACGAGGCATAACGAGGAATTGGCTCAAATCGCTGTCAATGCAGGTTTTAGAAATATTTATTAAATATAAAAAAATCTTTTACTCTTTATTCACATGGTTAATAATTGAGAATTTGTTTAAAAATAGTTTGAAAATCAGTTTTCTCACTTTTAATGAAGAAAAAAAAATTTTTTTTTTTCCGTCCAATTTTCAACAGGGGTACACCCCTTGGAAATCTTGACTTTTTTCGTTTTTTGCTAATAACTCGGTAACTAAGCGATATAGTGAAAAATGTTATGAGACTCAAATGATTGCAAATTTAATTTGCTATAAAAAATGTAGAATAAATTTTTTTGATATTTTTTCTTATTTTCGAGATATTTTGAAAAATCTTATTTGTCAAAAATCAATAATAACTCAAAAACTTGAAGAGATATAAAAAAATTTGTTAAAAGTTTTTTGTAGGAAATTAAACTACTAATAATTTCACTCTAACAATATTTTTTATTATCTCGTTTAGTTACTGAGTTATTGCCAAAAAACGTAAAAAAATCATAAAAATCGCTAAAAATTTCGACTTTTTCAAAAGTTTACAAAAAAAAAATTTTTTTCTCTTGTAAAAATTGTAAAACTGTTTATTATTATTATTTTTAATGAGTTTACTGAAAAAATGCAGAAAAAAATTATTTATACATATTTCTTCATAGATAGATGATTTTTTTTGCCTTTTGATAGCTGATAAACAATTTCCCAGGTGTTGTTCCACTGTTGGCCCTGTGTCTACAAGAACCGGGAGTTTATCTGAAGCAAATAAGCTCCTCCGCACTTTGCGACATTAGCAAGCATTCACCAGAATTGGCCGAGGCAGTTGTGGACGCAGGTGTGATACCACTGCTCGCGCAAATCCTTGGGAATCCCGACGTCAAACTGAAGCGCCAGGTTTATCACACATTCGGGAGCATTGCCAAGCACTCTGTGAGCCTGGCAGAGTCAGTGGTTGAGGCTGACATTTTTCCAGAAGTTCTCCATCAAATGTCACACGATGACGAGACAATTCGAAGATCCGCTGCGATTCTAACTCGAGAAATATGCAAACACTCTGAAGAAGTAATTCTTCCCCCATCTAAATTACATTTTCCAATGTAAAATGCGTGAATTTTTGCAGCTAGCAGAGCTAGTAGTTCATCACGGAGGCATTGCAACACTTATTCAATTGATTTCCGGGTCGACTTTGAGCCCGAGAGCACCTGCAATTATGGCACTGGGCTTTATTTGTGGACATTCAGGTCCTATGGCTAGAGCAGCACTAGAATTTAATGCTGCAGACGTTTTGTCATCAATTTTGGGCGAGGAAAATGACGATCATATACTTGCTATCGCTGTGTGGGCTCTGGGACAAGCTGGAAAACACAGTGCCGATCACTCCATTGCTGTTACCTCAACAAATGTTCTTCCTAAATTCATTCAAGTAAGAAAATTACTCGCAATCATCTCATCTATTGAATTATATTCTTTAATCCGTGGTAAATGAGCTGTAATGACGCGTGTTTTGATAGTTTTATTGCTCGGAAAAGAGCTCTGAGGATCTCAAGGACAAAACTGAAGATGCATTGAGGAATATCTTGGAGAATTGTCATGATGTTGAGATCCTGGAGCCTCTTCTTGTTGATGCACCACCAGAAATACTAAAATATGTCTTGGAACAATTTACTAAGGTATTTAAAATTTAATCATTCTTAATGAAAATATCTGTAGGATTAAATATAGTATCAATGATTTATTTTAATTTTTTTTTTTCCTTTACATTAACGTCATGTTTAATGACACTAGAGTATACAAATTGACTCGAAAAAAAATTTTTTTTTAATGCAAATATTTTTTTTATTGGAATATAATTGATGTTTCTTCTTAATTTTTTTATGTAGCATTATTTTTACTATATTACACAGTTTATTCAAAAGATTTTGGAAATACTTTTACATGATCATGACATGTTTCTTGTTTACTGTACAGTTTTTATTATTTTCCCAAAGAAATAGAAAAAAAAAAAAAAATTCTTGTTGATCAAGCTTCAAGGCGGGCCTATGTTTTTTTTTTTTTTTTTTTTTTT
>MVJL01006674.1:0-13241 GCA_002156465.1 Macrocentrus cingulum | reverse complement strand
AGTCATTTGTTGTAATGGAATTGAAAGCACTCCATGATAGAGTCGTTTGCTTTGGATTTCTTAAAATAACATCGTCAGGTAACAAAGATGAATCATGCCGACACGAAAGCCAACCGAAATTATCTGCAGGGATTTTTTGTCGTTTGCTTTGGATTTCTTAAAATAACATCGTCAGGTAACAAAGATGAATCATGCCGACACGAAAGCCAACCGAAATTATCTGCAGGGATTTTTTGATACAACTGAACATTTAAACTCATGCCGTCAGAATTCATGTAAAAATTGTTAGGTAGTGCTTCACGAAAGCCAACCGAAATTATCTGCAGGGATTTTTTGATACAACTGAACATTTAAACTCATGCCGTCAGAATTCATGTAAAAATTGTTAGGTAGTGCTACATTATCTGTTGCTTTATTGAAGGCTTCTGCTGTTGACAAGGAAGAACGTCATGAAAAGTTTTGTTTTTCTTAGGTACGTCTTTTTCAGATATTTTTGGCTTTACTCGCTTATCTATGGGTTTTTCTTGAAATATTACAGCATGAACGTCATGAAAAGTTTTGTTTTTCTTAGGTACGTCTTTTTCAGATATTTTTGGCTTTACTCGCTTATCTATGGGTTTTTCTTGAAATATTACAGCAACAGTATCATGAGTACTGTTTAAACCGGATTGGATGGCTTCTAAATAATCGCAGTTATCGAATGCCGCGATAGTAGAGGTGGTTGTATCAAATACAGTATCATGAGTACTGTTTAAACCGGATTGGATGGCTTCTAAATAATCGCAGTTATCGAATGCCGCGATAGTAGAGGTGGTTGTATCAAAGTGAGTTGGAAGTGGTACATTTTCGTGAGAATTTTCGATGATAAAATTAGCTAGACGTGTTCTTGCTCGCTTGATTTCTCCATACGACACACTCATTCCCATATTGTGAAAACTTTTGACCAAGCATTCCAGCCAATGCATTCATTGGAATAGATGGATTGTGGGTTAGTTGCTGTGCATTTTTTTTAATCACGATATTTTCATCTAAGCATTCCAGCCAATGCATTCATTGGAATAGATGGATTGTGGGTTAGTTGCTGTGCATTTTTTTTAATCACGATATTTTCATCTCGCGCTTTTCCGACCGTCGATATATTTTTTTTCAACGTGTATGTTCGGTAACAATCATTTGTCATTTGATAAAATAAATACCGTCATGGCAGTCGTCAATTTTAGCTAATAGTATAAGATCTTGACGTTGAGCCGCGGCAATCTTTAATCTCTCACGCCCACGTTCTTAAATAAATACCGTCATGGCAGTCGTCAATTTTAGCTAATAGTATAAGATCTTGACGTTGAGCCGCGGCAATCTTTAATCTCTCACGCCCACGTTCTTGACTTACGAGACGTCCGGCTTTTCCACAAATAATGCATGCTTTCGAATTGTCTCTGCATTCCAATGAATTATCCATAATTGCAATACTTACTGCTGATACGGAGCTGATGAACATCACAAATAATGCATGCTTTCGAATTGTCTCTGCATTCCAATGAATTATCCATAATTGCAATACTTACTGCTGATACGGAGCTGATGAACAAAAATTAAACAATACTTGATAAACACTAATTTCGGTAGTTACTTCAATAATCACATTGTCGAAACTCACAGTTATCACACGAAGCCTCGCGATTGCGATGTGACTTTGTTTTGTTTTTGCATGCGCCGTGTAGAGTCCCCGCTATTGAGTGCGACAAGGACGGAGAGACTTTCATCTCTTACTTCAATAATCACATTGTCCAAACTCACAGTCATCACACGAAGCCTCGCGATTGCGATGTGACTTTGTTTTGTTTTTGCATGCGCCGTGTAGAGTCCCTGCTATTGAGTGCGACAAGGACGGAGAGACTTTCATCTCCCTCAGCGGCAGTGGCGCAGCGTGCGACGGCAGCCTTTCGTGCGGCGAATTATAAAAAATGCTATTGAGTGCGACAAGGACGGAGAGACTTTCATCTCCCTCAGCGGCAGTGGCGCAGCGTGCGACGGCAGCCTTTCGTGCGGCGAATTATAAAAAATAAAATATCTCAAAAACGAAGCAAAATTTTGAAAAAATTTAAAAAATACAAATTGTTAAGCGAGCCGAGAGCGTTATTTTCTTACAGTACAACTTTCTCCTATTAACAATATTTTACGAGTTATGGGGATAAACTTTTGTTTTGTTTATAGTAAACAAACTGGCAACTTGAGTCAGTACAACTTTCTCCTATTAACAATATTTTACGAGTTATGGGGATAAACTTTTGTTTTGTTTATAGTAAACAAACTGGCAACTTGAGAAAATTCTAACCAACATATTCGACTTCAGGGCATTAAAATACACTAAAATCACCGAAGTTATCTCACGGACCTATTTTTTTCATTTGCGCATACTCGCCTTATTTCTGGCCCATGGTTCATCTTCAGGGCATTAAAATACACTAAAATCACCGAAGTTATCTCACGGACCTATTTTTTTCATTTGCGCATACTCGCCTTATTTCTGGCCCATGGTTCAAGAGGCTGACGCGCGAGAAGCGAAATAAAATAAAGACAAAACCTGTAAAGAAGTAATGCAAAATGTGTAATATCTACAGATAATGGTATGGTTCAAGAGGCTGACGCGCGAGAAGCGAAATAAAATAAAGACAAAACCTGTAAAGAAGTAATGCAAAATGTGTAATATCTACAGATAATGGGCGTAAGAAAAGAAAGTAAACAAATTACACACTGAAATAAAATAAAGACAAAACCTGTAAAGAAGTAATGCAAAATGTGTAATATCTACAGATAATGGGCGTAAGAAAAGAAAGTAAACAAATTACACACGCACACACACGCGAGTGTGTGAAAGAAAAGACACAACATAAATTTTTCATGTGGCTCTAAGAATTGTGTGTCGATTTCCAGGGGGTTTAGGAATCGTGAACGTGCAGGACGGAAGCCTGGAGATGTGATCACGTGTCCCAGTTTTTGTGCTGTCCTGCGTGACTTATGTGTCGATTTCCAGGGGGTTTAGGAATCGTGAACGTGCAGGACGGAAGCCTGGAGATGTGATCACGTGTCCCAGTTTTTGTGCTGTCCTGCGTGACTTACAATTCGTCGAAAGTATACTTTTACGGCGGTGCGATGACCTGGAAGCCTGGAGATGTGATCACGTGTCCCAGTTTTTGTGCTGTCCTGCGTGACTTACAATTCGTCGAAAGTATACTTTTACGGCGGTGCGATGACCGTCACGGAGTGCAGGATGCCGTTGCTTCGTCGGAAAAACCAGAGGCGACGTGGAGAAAATCCCTCAAAGGTCGTCTGGCCGGGATTTCTGGGATGGTGTTTCACGGAGTGCAGGATGCCGTTGCTTCGTCGGAAAAACCAGAGGCGACGTGGAGAAAATCCCTCAAAGGTCGTCTGGCCGGGATTTCTGGGATGGTGTGATTCGCCGTAGAGTTTCTCGTGCCGAGATCAGAGTGTCCCATCAGACACCTCGGGGCGTGGACTGCGGCCGCGTTATGGTGTGATTCGCCGTAGAGTTTCTCGTGCCGAGATCAGAGTGTCCCATCAGACACCTCGGGGCGTGGACTGCGGCCGCGTGGTTGGAGATTGTTATCGCAGTACCACGGTACAGGCGAGTGGCACATCAATGCAGCTTTTATTTGGCGATGCCATCGTTCAATTATCCCATTGGATTGAAGGTGGTACGGAGTCGTGCGAACTCGGTCGATCCCACACATTTTCATAAGTGCTGTGAGGAGCTGAGACTTAAACTGACTCCCTTGGTCTGTTGTAATTCTCAGCGGAGTGCCAAATTGACATATCCAATGCCCATAAAAGGCGTCTGCCACAGTAATAGCCTCCGTGTTGGGTAGAGGGACTGCCACAGGCCATCTTGTGAACCTGTCAATCATTATTAGGCAGTATCTCAGGCCTCGCACGGTGGGCAGTTCAATTGACATATCCAATGCCCATAAAAGGCGTCTGCCACAGTAATAGCCTCCGTGTTGGGTAGAGGGACTGCCACAGGCCATCTTGTGAACCTGTCAATCATTGTTAGGCAGTATCTCAGGCCTCGCACGGTGGGCAGTTCAATTAGATCGAGATGGACATGCTCAAATCTGTTGTCAAGCACCTCAATTGGGTTGGGCTTTAGTCGATTATGTCTTCAGGCCTCGCACGGTGGGCAGTTCAATTAGATCGAGATGGACATGCTCAAATCTGTTGTCAAGCACCTCAATTGGGTTGGGCTTTAGTCGATTATGTCTGTCGACTTTAGACCTCTGACATGGCGTGCACTCTTGAGACCAGCGTATGGCATCCTTCCGGAGACCAGTATTGGGTTGGGCTTTAGTCGATTATGTCTGTCGACTTTAGACCTCTGACATGGCGTGCACTCTTGAGACCAGCGTATGGCATCCTTCCGGAGACCAGGCCACATATTTTCCTCGTAGTTGTTTGGCAGTGATTTTTCCATTCGGTTGACAGGGCCCATGCTCGACGTCGAATGCCTCGCGGCGCAGACTCAACGGCAGGTATGGCCTAACGTTGCCCGTGGATATGTCACAATAAATATCGCTGTCATTAATTGTCAGGAGTTGTAGCTCGTTGGATGTGCTATTTAGCACAACTCAAGGTCCTCATCTTGCACTTGGGCTTCATGGATGGTTGCAGGATCGAGTCCAGTCGGCCAATCGATCGCCAATCGAACGGTGTCGTCACTGCTGTTTTTTCGACATCCTCAGGCGCCATTGGGATTTGAAGGAATGCCAACTGCAGGTCGACCACGGAGAAGATTCTACGGCCATGAAGTCGTTGAAAGATATCCTCGTAATGGGAGATTTGGTACGAGTCGGCAACAGTTATGGCATTTAGCTTTCTGTAGTCTCCTGTCGTCCGCCATCCATCACGACTCTTCGGCACCATGTGGACAGGAAGGGCCCACTGACTCGTTCACGGTCTTTTAATTCCGCGATGCAGAAGGATCTTGAATGTGTCCTCTGCAGCTTGCAATTTCTCTCCTACTAGCCTCCGCGGTCGCTCTGCGACTGGTGGGCCTTTGGTGACAATGTGGTGTTGTATATCTACTAGTTAAAACAAGAGGGTACGAGCAATGAAATTAATACTAGCTTCACTGGCGAGCCAACGATTCTACAAATAATGAAAAAAATGTCAGATGTCACACACTCAGAGAGTAATATAAGTGACACGATCGCCGACCAAGTCGATCTTAAGGAGGTTGGAGCGAATCTATATGAAAAAAATAAATTCCAACTTAGAGACTTGAAATTTTGATAGTATAATAAGAAATGCTCAACGCATCTATCATCTTAAGGAGGTTGGAGCGAATCTATATGAAAAAAATAAATTCCAACTTAGAGACTTGAAATTTTGATAGTATAATAAGAAATGCTCAACGCATCTATCAATAAAATTTCAATAAATTCTACTATCTAGTACCAGAGATAATAGGTGTTAATGTTCGTTTCTTTGAATACCATTATAATGCACTTAAATGACAGGACCCTAACCTGCACACCTTTCACGAATTTTTTCGCTAGAGATAATAGGTGTTAATGTTCGTTTCTTTGAATACCATTATAATGCACTTAAATGACAGGACCCTAACCTGCACACCTTTCACGAATTTTTTCGCCTAGATAAATCCAACTTTTACTCATAAAAAAACTATCCAATAAACTTGGAACTATTTGGAACAACTTGGTATGGATTTAAACCCGATCTACAGTCGAATAAATCCAAAAATCAATAATTAAAATTTCTCGCACAGTCGAGTAATCAAAGCGCGCGACAGATAGTAGAGTTAGCGGCAACACTGGACAAAAACAGCTGACGCGGTAGACAACGATCGATTGGGCGCTCAATTACGAAAATTCAACAAGAAATTTCACACTATATTTCATTATTGATATTTATTAATTTTTTTTAACTACTCATTCATTTTCTAAATTCATTTTGTACAATTTTATTACAGTTTTGAGTGAATTAGGTTATGTGCTTTATTATACTCACTTTTTGCAGCATTACCTCGAGACTTATTAGCTGCAACAACTTTCTCCGCCACTTTTCAATATTAGGTTTAAAAAATCTACCGTTATTCGATTTTGTTTCATTTTTAATCAGTTGTATGTAATTATAAAGGTAGATAGGCCTAGAGGCACAACATTGAAGCTCACAACTCCACAACATAATATGTATACACACACATACACTCACGCGAATACAGTGATGCCGCTTCTTTTTCTAGTCTTAGACTGCTTTAATCAATTGATGATTTTTGGACCCAAAAGTTTTCTATTTTCAAACTTGATTGTAAAACTTTATTGCTATTAACTTTTTCAATTAAAATAATTAATTTTCGAGGACTTTTTAGAAAGTTAAAGGGAAAAAATGTTCAGTCACTAATTCGACTCTAGACGACTAGAAGATTCGCTCCAACCTCCTTAACGATACTTATACTATGAATTTGTCAGCTATGGAGTTGCTATCGGCAGAGTTACATGTTTATGATCTCGAAGGCCTACTTAATATAGCAGAAGATGTTCAAATACCAGCTGTTAATGTCGTCGCCGAGACTCGTCAGCCATCACGATTTCAAGAGCTTTTACTATCTCGAAGGCCTACTTAATATAGCAGAAGATGTTCAAATACCAGCTGTTAATGTCGTCGCCGAGACTCGTCAGCCATCACGATTTCAAGAGCTTTTACAGGCGGGGAATCATTTTGATATGGCTTTCGATGCTGTGCTCGACGGCGGACCTGCTGTTGCCGATGATGTGGGAGCATCTCCCATCAGCAATAACATGCCAGATAATAGCATTGATATGGCTTTCGATGCTGTGCTCGACGGCGGACCTGCTGTTGCCGATGATGTGGGAGCATCTCCCATCAGCAATAACATGCCAGATAATAGCATAGCTGCTCCGATTTTCCATTCGACGCTGTGTAAAGAGGATAATTCGAGTCACCAACCACCAAACCAAGAATTATCATCTCTTTTATATGTGCACGCGAGAGATAGTGCTCAGAGTGATGATGACACAAATTCAGATAATCTCCGGGACGAGGATTTCAATCCATTAGATATTATCATCTCTTTTATATGTGCACGCGAGAGATAGTGCTCAGAGTGATGATGACACAAATTCAGATAATCTCCGGGACGAGGATTTCAATCCATTAGATAAATCGGTGAATTCCTCAGGAAATTTGAGTTAACAGAGCACAGAAAATGCTGAAATATCATGGCCTGACCGCAGCATCTCCTATTTCAATCCATTAGATAAATCGGTGAATTCCTCAGGAAATTTGAGTTAACAGAGCACAGAAAATGCTGAAATATCATGGCCTGACCGCAGCATCTCCTTAAATATATCTGTGGATCCACAAAAAAAAATCTGCTCCGGATGATCGTGATCTACTGATCAGTACGTCGAGTGTGGCGAGTTCGAAAAAACACTTTTGTCATCTCTTTTATATGTGCACGCGAGAGATAGTGCTCAGAGTGATGATGACACAAATTCAGATAATCTCCGGGACGAGGATTTCAATCCATTAGATACATCGGTGAATTCCTCAGGAAATTTGAGTTAACAGAGTACAGAAAATGCTGAAATATCATGGCCTGACCGCAGCATCTCCCTAAATATATCTGTGGATCCACAAAAAAAAATACAGAAAATGCTGAAATATCATGGCCTGACCGCAGCATCTCCCTAAATATATCTGTGGATCCACAAAAAAAAATCTGCTCCGGATGATCGTGATCTACTGATCAGTACGTCGAGTGTGGCGAGTTCGAAAAAACACTTTTGCTACTATTGCCACAAATTCCAATCCGGATGATCGTGATCTACTGATCAGTACGTCGAGTGTGGCGAGTTCGAAAAAACACTTTTGCTACTATTGCCACAAATTCCAAGCAAAAATAGCTAGTCACTTGCAATCCGTGCACGCCAGTGAAGAAGACGTCAAAAAATTTATTGTTCTACCCGTGAAGTCGTGAGAATGGCAAGATATCATTACTGTGTCACTTGCAATCCGTGCACGCCAGTGAAGAAGACGTCAAAAAATTTATTGTTCTACCCGTGAAGTCGTGAGAATGGCAAGATATCATTACTGCAAAAAAATGGCGATCACTTGTTCAACACCGACCGCCGATTTAACACGGAGGAGTTGATAGTTTGCCGCCGCCCGAGTACGAAAATGCAAAAAACTGCTGAAGATTTTATACCATGTGGAAACTGTACAGGTCCGATTTAACACGGAGGAGTTGATAGTTTGCCGCCGCCCGAGTACGAAAATGCAAAAAACTGCTGAAGATTTTATACCATGTGGAAACTGTACAGGGCAGTACTCTAGGAGCATATTCGTCATCACTGGCGCAGGTGTACGAAAAAAAATGGTAAACGAGAGCGGATAGTTTTTACCATGTGGAAACTGTACAGGGCAGTACTCTAGGAGCATATTCGTCATCACTGGCGCAGGTGTACGAAAAAAAATGGTAAACGAGAGCGGATAGTTTTAGTCAACGGGAAAAAAATGCAGCAAGGTTGCATGAGAGAGCAAGTACGGATGCACGGCGGAGTATCTTCCTATATATGCGCGAGGATCAGGTCTTGAAGGTAATTTGCATACGACGAATTGGTTATTATTCATGAGAGAGCAAGTACGGATGCACGGCGGAGTATCTTCCTATATATGCGCGAGGATCAGGTCTTGAAGGTAATTTGCATACGACGAATTGGTTATTATATTCGCCAATAAGCAATGCCAAAAATACGGCACTCACTTGCATCATTACCAAATGATTCGCGCCCGGTTGCGACTCTTCGGCCGTTTTATGATCCCAATAAAAACAATTAAAGTGGAAATTGTGACATTCTCGGACGTATTTCAACCTCGATACTATGATGCAGCAATTGACGCCATTAGAATTGTAGCAGGTTTCGACGATACGACGCGGACGTTTGCTCACCCCGCTGTGGCATCCAGTATGGGAACTCTTCTCAAACAGAATGGTGAACTCCTGCGTTGCGAGTATATTGAAAAAGAGCTGGAGCATGAGTAAAAGCGCGTGGAAAATTTTATAAAATTGCTCGTTAAGGACTACGGAATCAGCATCAATAGGGTGGTGACAGAGACTCCAACACAGAACAGCCGACGTGAAAAAGTTGTTCTTCCGACGTCTGACGAGATAAAAAAATTACATTTCTTGCTTAAAACGGAGAGGATTGGAAATTTTGAACTGCTGAAAAAAAAACTTACCCACAAGGTTTGGCAAAAACTCGCTGAAGTCACTTTATTGTCAATACAAGTATTTAATCGCCGTCGTCCCGGGGAAATTGAGCGCCTTCATTTGGACGACTTTCGAAGCTACCAGAGCATCGACTCCATCGGTGACAAAGAGGCATATCGCGGATTGTCGCAGGAAGGCAAAATGTGAGCGCGGAAGTACGTGCGGTTCGAAATTCGTGGCAAATTAGGCCGTGGCGTTCCGGTCTTGATTCATACGGATATTTTTGTCGCAGGAAGGCAAAATGTGAGCGCGGAAGTACGTGCGGTTCGAAATTCGTGGCAAATTAGGCCGTGGCGTTCCGGTCTTGATTCATACGGATATTTTGGAGGCGCTGAATTTGGTTATCAAGCATCGTGAAGATGCGGGAGTGCCGGCAGCAAATCAGTACTTGTTTGGCTTGCCATCCTCCAACAAAGATCGGTTTCGCTCAGAGCGTGCAACTTAATGCGCGAGTACTCGATTGGCTTGCCATCCTCCAACAAAGATCGGTTTCGCTCAGAGCGTGCAACTTAATGCGCGAGTACTCGATTAGATGTGGTGCCGAAATTCCCGATGCGCCGCGAGGGACGAAATTGAGAAAACATATTGCCACTCGTTGCATCAACTTAAATCTCTCTGATAATCAAATCACTGACCTGACCAACTTTATGGGCCTTCACGAAAAGATACACAAGTAAAACATATTGCCACTCGTTGCATCAACTTAAATCTCTCTGATAATCAAATCACTGACCTGACCAACTTTATGGGCCTTCACGAAAAGATACACAAGGACATCTATCGTCAACTTGTCTTGGAAACAGATATCGGTAAAATGTCAAAGATACTGACAACTGCTCAAGGATTTGATGAGGATTCCGGTGACTCTGACTGTAGTGATGGAGAAGCGCCTGTGGAAACAGATATCGGTAAAATGTCAAAGATACTGACAACTGCTCAAGGATTTGATGAGGATTCCGGTGACTCTGACTGTAGTGATGGAGAAGCGCCTGCCAATCACGGAAACAATGATTTGAGTGTCGCATCTGGTGATGATTCGATGAATAATTTTAATTATTCCACTCCTGAAATCGCGTCATCCACTCCAAAGCGGTGGTCAGTGAAAGATGATGATTTGAGTGTCGCATCTGGTGATGATTCGATGAATAATTTTAATTATTCCACTCCTGAAATCGCGTCATCCACTCCAAAGCGGTGGTCAGTGAAAGAAAAGGCTACGGTGATAAAGACTTTCAAGGAC
This sequence comes from Macrocentrus cingulum, assembly GCA_002156465.1. Classification (NCBI taxonomy): domain Eukaryota; kingdom Metazoa; phylum Arthropoda; class Insecta; order Hymenoptera; family Braconidae; genus Macrocentrus; species Macrocentrus cingulum. The sequence goes on along the minus strand of MVJL01006674.1, from coordinate 2,673 downwards.
AAAATCGCGTTAGGAGGTACTCGATCCAGTAGAGAGAAGCAGAAAGTAATCTCGGAAAACGCTTGCCTCAAAGGGCGAACTGTCCCCTAATTACGAACATGGCTGTACACTCAAAAAAATAAAAAACGAATGCAGTAATACGAAGCATCTTTTTTATTGAATAATTTTTTCTCTATAGTTATTAATTTTCATTGTTCGCCAATGATTTAATTTTTTTAATAACATGAATTTCGATTCACCTACGAGTTGTGTTGCAATAAAAATTTCTTCGTCACAATATTTCCCGTTTTTTTTTTGCCAAATATCTTGTTTTTAAAAAATATTCGAAAAAAATGCAGAAAAAAATCAGGGCTGCTGTTTTTTTTTTTCTTTATTTATATTATTTTATTTTTTTCCATTTTTCACAGATCTTCAGCATAAGATATTTAAAACGTACTTATATTTTTTCTCTAAACGATTGAAAAATATTTTTTTTTATTTTATTTTTTTCCATTTTTCACAGATCTTCAGCATAAGATATTTAAAACGTACTTATATTTTTTCTCTAAACGATTGAAAAATATTTTTTCTAACACATGCCTCTAAAGCTCGTTTTTTTCACTCTTGAGCCGCCGTAAAGTGACCGATTGTTTCACTGCTGACATGCATGCCTAAAGTGCGTTTTTACTTAACACATGCCTCTAAAGCTCGTTTTTTTCACTCTTGAGCCGCCGTAAAGTGACCGATTGTTTCACTGCTGACATGCATGCCTAAAGTGCGTTTTTACGCACTAGTGCGTAAAGTAGCCCCCTACGCACAGATCCTACGGATTTTTAGGTACTTATATTATTTTATTTTTTTCCATTTTTCACAGATCTTCAGCATAAGATATTTAAAACGTACTTATATTTTTTCTCTAAACGATTGAAAAATATTTTTTGTAACACATGCCTCTAAAGCTCGTTTTTTTCACTCTTGAGCCGCCGTAAAGTGACTACGTACTTATATTTTTTCTCTAAACGATTGAAAAATATTTTTTGTAACACATGCCTCTAAAGCTCGTTTTTTTCACTCTTGAGCCGCCGTAAAGTGACTGATTGTTTCACTGCTGACATGCATGCCTAAAGTGCGTTTTTACGCACTAGTGCGTAAAGTAGCCCCCTACGCACAGATCCTACGGATTTTTAGGTACTTGATTGTTTCACTGCTGACATGCATGCCTAAAGTGCGTTTTTACGCACTAGTGCGTAAAGTAGCCCCCTACGCACAGATCCTACGGATTTTTAGGTACTGATGTCAGCTGTGAAAAAATTAGGCCACTTAATGGTGGCACCAGAGCGAAAAAAAGCATTTTCGGTATTGGTTACAAAAAAAAATAGTGTGTGGCACGTGCGCAATGACGGCACTTTCGCCAGCGTGCAGTTTGCCTGGATCCAGGACTACATTCGCGAGAACTCGTTGGATTGTAACACTCGCCTTACCGCCACCGGCTCGTGTACAACCCCCAAACTCGTCCTGCGATTGTAATCCTGGCTCGTGACAAACTTGCACGCTGTCAAACAATTGCCGCATTTATGCATTTGCCACACAATATACTATTTAGACATTTTTTTTGTAGAAAAATTTTTTTTACCAATTTTTTTTTTTTTGCCAATTTTTAACATTATTCTGAGTAAACATTTTCATCGATTGCAGTTCAATTTTATTACGCCAGTATTTACGAAATGTCAATACTTGGAGTATCGGGATGAAAATAGAGATGAAAATAAAAATTTGCAGAGAAAAAAATTGGAAATAAATAAGTGTTGGGTTTATTATAATTGATTATAATAATTGGATAGCGCGAGCGTTTTAAAAGAGTTGACCGGACGCTGCACAAAGGGTCCTTAATTTATGGTTTATTTAGGGACGTTACGAAATGGGAGCGGTTTTATTAAATGTTATTAAGAAATTTTGGTACTTACCTATGGAGTTCTTTTGCCTGGAAAATAGGGTAGAGTTCCTGGATGACGACAGGAAAGAAGGCCAAATTGTCTAGTCGATTAGTTTATTATCACTTATTACACTTATGATTTTTACACGTTTAAATTGAAACAAAAGATTGTTGTTTAAAATTTGAGTCTGAATATAGAGATTGATTTGAACAAAAGAGAGTCCCAATATGACGGGAGTCTGCGAATGTGGTCGATCGACGTGGTAAATACTCGACACGAATTTTATATCAAGTTTTAAGAGCCTGAGAATTGACTCCAGAGACCTTAATCGACGTTAGGGCTATCCAGGCACTAGCATGTGCCGTAATCCTGGATTATGCGTATACCAAGGTACGATTACGGGGTCTCAATTTTTACTTTAACGCGGAAGTCCGCGGGCGAAAACAACTACCGCTCAACTGATCGCAGCAGAAGGCCTCGAGGAAAGCTCGGAGTGCGTATTGAATGCCTAGGAAGGTATTAAGGTAGGAGGTGGACTTTGCCCGGTGTTCGACATATTTTTGCTGATCTTGATCTCTGTCGGTGGTAAGAGCTTGAGGTGTTTGACCGTAGCTGCCCTGGTATTCGTAACTCGCAACGCGAGTCTTCGTGGCCGATTTATTGAAATATATATGTTGTAAAATATTCGTCAGATATATATATTTGGCCGTAACATAGCGACGGCGCGTATAAAATCTTCACAAATCCAACAGGGGGGGGG
>MVJL01006673.1:0-95493 GCA_002156465.1 Macrocentrus cingulum | reverse complement strand
CAGGAAATGGAATATTACTGATATATAAAAAACACATTTAATTTATTAGAAAAACAACTTTATTACAATTTTAACGCAGTAAGTAAATTGTTTTTTTTTTTTCAAATATAAATTAAGAAAAAAGTATTTTATTTTGCTACTACAAATCAAGGTTTAATTTCAGACCCCCACCCCCACGGCATACGGCATAATATACACGGCAATAGGCACAGTCTTCTGAGAACCGCTGACTGCTCAGCTAAGCACTCTTGAGCGTTTTCGAGCACGCTTGACGCCGTCGAGCGTCAAGAATGTGTGCATGAAAATACACTCGCTGTGTGTATACATATATCCGTACAGTTGCATGCTGAAAATGTGATTATTTGAATTGATGTAAAAAAAGCATATCTTAATTAATTTCATCATGAATTCTGAGCAAGAGCGTAAAAAGTTTATCGCCAAGCACTTGGATCTCACTGGACTGACTTTTTCGGTATTTACAACCAAGGAGACGAGAAAACTCAGTGTATTAAAAATATGTACACCGCTTACATTCAACGAATTGGGCCATCCACTGGCAGGAGGTCTTTACGATCCTGCACTTGGTAATTGATATTAATTTATAAAAGTTATCGAACCATTTGAAAATTAAGCTGTTTAACCTATTGCAGGAACTCTAAGCGAGCGCTCAGAACCCTGTTCAACCTGTGGAGTCAAAGGAGGTGGCGCCGACTGCTACGGCCACATGGGCCATATAGAGCTTCCAGTACCAGTGGTGAATCCACTCTTTCAAAAAATCGTCTGCTCGCTTATAAAACTTTCTTGCCTAAGATGTTTCACTCTGCAAATTCCTAGACGTGAAAAACTCGTGCTTGCTGCAAAGTTCCGCCTGTTTAAGGAAGGCCATGCCTACGCCGTCGACAATCTCGATCAGGAAGTCACGTCGTTGGTTTCAGAGAGGCACAGTCTAAATGAGGGTGAGGCCGAGTACGTTCGCGACGTCATCAAAAACTACCTTATGGCCATTCGGGAAAAAACGCCGACCCAATCAGACGATACTGATCCTAATAATCTGCTGAGCAAAACGTACATTACAAAAAATTTTAATCTCAAATGGCATTTGCACATTGAGAATGCGTTAAAGCAATTTTCACCTGGAAGATGTTGTATGAACTGTCAGGAAACAATATCCAAGGTGACAGTCTTGAAAAACAAGATTATGATGGCCTCGCAAGTGCATGACGAGTCAGGAAGCATAGTTCACCGCACAGAGACAATTGTTCTCTTGCCAGATCAGTTGCGAACTTACCTTCGTAATTTATGGGAAAATGACGCTGATATTCTGACGGTTATGGCCCCGGCATTGGGCGAAATTCAAGAAGAGTATCCTACAGACGTGTTTTTCTTTGAAATCATTCCAGTCTTGCCTCCACTTGTTCGCCCGTTGAGCTACGCCGACGGTAGAGTCAGTGAGCATCCACAGACACAGGTTTACAAGGTAATTCTCCAGGATTGCCTAATTTTACGCAACATTATTCAGACGATTAAGAATGCAGATCAGCTTTCCAACGAGGGCAAAATTGTCGTAGAGGGTGCCAGGGGAAAGACCAACATGGAAAAGCTTCACAACGCGTGGGAGGCACTGCAAAATAGTGTTAATCACTTGATGGACCGGGATATGAGTAAAACAGCAGACTCTGGCAACTGCCAGGGTTTGAAGCAGGTGATAGAGAAAAAGGAGGGTATTATACGCATGCACATGATGGGCAAGCGAGTCAACTTTGCCGCGAGATCCGTTATAACACCAGATCCCAACATCAACATTGATGAAATTGGAATGCCCGATGTTTTCGCGACAAAATTATCCTACCCAGTGGCCGTGACGCCTTGGAACATTGCAGAGTTACGTCAGCTGGTCATCAACGGACCAGATGTTTACCCGGGAGCAGTTATGATTGAGGATGAAAATGGTCACGTGCAGAAAATCAACCCACGCTCTCACATTTCACGGGAGGCTCTCGCAAAGCGACTATTCACCGTCAACATGGACGGCCGAAAGGTAAACAATCGCTTTCACGGCGTTAAAATTGTTTACCGCCACCTGCAAAATGGGGACATTTTGCTCTTGAACCGTCAGCCAACACTCCATCGACCCAGTATCATGGCGCACAAGGCTCGAATTCTAAAAGGGGAAAAAACTCTGCGGTTGCACTACTCCAACTGCAAGGCCTACAACGCAGATTTCGATGGTGACGAGATGAATGCGCATTTCCCACAAAACGAGATGGGCCGAAGTGAGGGATACAACCTTGTCAACGTGGCAAATCACTATCTCGTGCCAAAGGACGGCACACCCCTCGGTGGATTGATTCAGGATCATGTAATTTCCGGCGTAAAACTGTCAACAAGGGGAAATTTTTTTTCAAAAGCCGATTACTTGCTGCTAGTCTACTCTGGTCTGGCAGATCATCGCGGAGACATTATTCTCTTGCCTCCGGCAATCATAAAACCTGTGGTGCTGTGGTCTGGAAAGCAGGTCATCTCCACAGTGATTATCAATACAATCATCAAGGGTCGCGCGCTAATTAACCTGCCGCGCGAATTTACCGGAGCAAAAATCAGCGTGAAAGAGTGGCAAGTGACAAAGCCTCGTGCCTGGAAATGTGGCGAACCATTCACCGATCCAAAATGCATGTCCGAAGCCGAGGTTGTCATTCGAAACGGTCAACTCTTGTCCGGTGTGCTTGATAAAACGCACTACGGTGCGACATCTTACGGTCTCGTACACTGTGTCTACGAGCTCTACGGTGGAGCCTGCTCCTCAAAGCTCCTCAGCTCCTTTGGCAAGCTCTTTCAATCACATCTCCAACGTATTGGATTTACACTGGGTATTTCAGACATTCTGATTCTCGCCAAGGATGACCGCAAACGTCAGGAAATCATTGGCGAGTGTCGTAAAATTGGCGACAGCGTGCAGCAGGCCGTGCTCGAGCTGCCTGAAGACACGGAGCGAGAGGTGGTGGTGGCAAAAATGGAAGAGAATTACTTGAAAAACAAAAAATTCCGGGCCATGGTTGATCGAAAATACAAAAATGCTCTCGATCCATTTACCAATGATATCAATAAAGTTTGTCTGCCTGCAGGGCTGCTGAAAAAATTTCCCGACAACAATCTACAGCTCATGGTTCAGTCTGGAGCAAAGGGATCTACCGTCAACACTATGCAAATCTCCTGTTTACTCGGGCAAATCGAGTTGGAGGGCAAACGTCCACCTCTGATGGTCAGCGGAAAGAGTCTTCCGAGTTTTCCGGCGTACGATCCAACTCCCAGAGCTGGTGGCTTCATCGATGGCCGCTTCATGACTGCAATCGAGCCTCAAGAGTGTTTTTTCCATTGTATGGCTGGACGTGAGGGTCTCATCGATACTGCGGTAAAGACCAGTCGTTCGGGATACCTTCAGCGGTGTTTGATTAAGCATTTGGAGGGCCTGACTGTCAACTACGACTCTACTGTCCGAGATTCAGACGGTAGCTTGGTGCAAATGTGCTACGGAGAGGATGGCCTGGACATTGCCGGCTCGAGGTTCTTGCGCAAGGACCAGATTGGGTTCCTCGTGGAGAACAAGGACGCCATCATTGACAAGGCGCTGTTAACAAACCTCAAAGATTCCGAAGACTATAAAAAAATTCTAAAGACTGCGAAAAAGATTAAAAAATGGAAGATGAAGCACGGGGACTGCTTTGCCAAGCGGCGGAGCGGCCAGTTTCTAACATTTTCGCAGGAACATGCTAAAACGAGCAGTCGCAAGAGGCAGTCGGTGGATCCGTCGTGCGGAAGGAGCAGGGCAGCCGTGTCGATGATGAAAAAATGGCTCAAGAGTGACCGGACGGCCTTGGCGAAACCCGACAAGTGCCCTGATCCACTCATCAACAAGTACCGACAGGACCTCGAATTCGGCGTCCTGACCGAGCGAATAGAGGGCTTGATTGATGAGTACCTCTGCAAAAAGGAACACAGTTTCACCACGGCCATTGATAAAGATGAACTGCGTGATTTAATGTGTTTCAAAATTATGAAAACTCTTTCTCCGCCGGGAGATCCTGTGGGTTTGCTCGCCGCGCAGTCCATCGGTGAACCCTCCACGCAGATGACACTCAACACTTTCCATTTCGCCGGTCGTGGTGACATGAACGTTACTCTGGGTATTCCCCGTCTGCGAGAAATTTTAATGATGGCGTCGAAAAAAATTAAGACTCCGAGCATGGAAATTCCTCTGAGAAAAGCCCTGGCCAATTCCGCCGGCCAGGCGGACAAGCTGCGACTCAAGTTGACCAAGTGCATGTTTGCAGACGTTCTCAAACGCGTGAAAATTGATCGAAAGATGACGGAGAATCCGCAGCGTCAGATCGAATACACACTTCTGATTGAATTCTTACCGTACAAGGCGTACAAACGGGAATTTATAGTGCAACCGCAAAGCATCGTGGACAAGACAGAGATGCTCTTCTTCAAGGAGCTCTTTCGGGAGATTAAAAAGATGGGCAAGGTGGCGGGAACCTTGTTGCACATTGAGGACGAAAAGACAAATGTTCGCAATGAAAACACCATGCTGGACGAGGATGTGGACGACGTGCAGCCAAAGCTAGCGCAGAAATCTGCCGTCAAACAGGACCTGGGAGAAATGCACGAGTCGTCAGACGAGGAGGAGGCGGCCGAGGACGCTGATGCAACTGTGGCGCGTACGGCGGCGCGACATCAGGAAAACCGCGAGTACGATGATCCCGAGGAGGAGGAAGTAGACCGGGATGAGCCATCAAATGACATTAACGAGTCGGACGAAACGACAGAGAAGCCGCCAGCAGACATGGATGATGACGACGACGTCAACACGCCGGAAATTAAATTTATCGATAAAATGCAGGCTGATCAGAGGAAGAAAAATGTGGCAGCCATGTTCCCCTATGGGATAGAATATGATTTTGATGAGGAGCGCTTTCGATGGTGCAAGTTCCAATTCTGGCTGCCACTCAAGACCATAAAACTTGATATGCCGACAATTATTCGAAATACAGCAAATAAAGTGGTTCTATGGGAAACTCCTGCGATTAAACGTGCCTTTACCTTCCAAAACAACAGCGGAGACACTATTCTCAAGACTGATGGACTCAATATTGTCGAAATGTTCAAGTACAATAAAATTCTCGACCTGCACAAACTATACTCCAATGATATTTATGGGGTCTCGCAGACGTACGGCATTGAGGCTGCTAATCGCGTGATACTCCGCGAGGTTAAGGACGTTTTCAACATGTACGGAATCACGGTTGATCCACGGCATCTCTCGCTCATCGCCGATTACATGACTTTCGATGGAACGTATCAGCCACTGAGTCGCAAAGGCATGGAGGACTCTGCGTCGCCGTTGCAGCAAATGAGTTTTGAGAGCTCGTTAACTTTCCTGAAAAATGCCACCCTCTTGGGCAAACGCGATGATCTCGAATCGCCCTCGAGTCGACTGATGGTCGGACAGCCGTGCAGAAGTGGTACGGGAGCTTTTGATATTGTTGCGGCGCCAGCGGCAAAAATTAAAGTCTAAGCAATTGGACATAACAATTATTTTCTTAAGGTGCAAAAAAAACGACACTTCTGTACAAATAAAATTAAATCAAGTAATAATTTGAATTAATTTCTACTCACAGTTCCACCATCGATTTTCCTTACTATCAAGTCAACTATCAAAGGCACCTTGACACAATAGATTGTTTCGCGATAGCTTCTCTATATTTATCGATTTACATAAGCCAAATAGGACTCTATTAAACAAATACTACACAAAAAATCTTTTTTCATTTCAATAATAATTCACTAGGTAAAACAATGCAGTGCACGCGTAGTTAGTTAAGGCAACATTTTTTGATTTGTATTTATCTGTGTGTGCGAGGTATTTTTTGTTTTTATTGATGCTGCAGGATCACCTCCTTAATCTTATCAATGCTGGCGCCAGAAAATTTGTGTACCTACGAGTGAAGAAATGTGTGAAAATGTTTATTCAAGTTTATTTGATATTTTTATACTTACAACTTCACCGTTTTTTATAAACACAAATGTCGGCATACTGGCAATTTCATACTCCTGCGTGAGATCTTCATTCTCATCCACGTCAACCTTCAGTAGGACTAGATTCATCTGATCAAACTCTTCTGGCAAAGCCTCAAACTTTGGAGCAATCATGTTGCATGGTCCACACCATGTCGCAAAGAAATCTATAATCACCAAAGCATCTCCGGCTTCTTCCAACTTTGCTTTCAAGTCTTCCTACAATCAAATAATCATAATTACTGTATACAGATATAATACCGTCATCAGTGTCATCACTAACGGAATCTTTGATGTGGACACTCATGTTTTATTTCAAAAATCGCACGGCTTCGACTGAATTCTGACACAGCTCGCGACAAACTGCTGTATATTAAGTCAGGATCGATGCGCAAAGTGGAACAAGGAGGGAGATAATTTACATTCAGTTGAAGGTCAAGTGGTATTAATTATTTACAATATTTCACGCTCAACAATAAAATTACACCTTTTTTTAAAAAAATCAGACAAAACGTTTTCAAAAACTTTCATTAGACATTGCAAAAAGATTTTTCAATAAAGAGAATATACTAATTCAAATAAGCTTAAATTACATGTCATAAAAAAGAAAATTTTCAAACATACTTGATTTAAATTTGGAAAACAAGACACTAAAGTACCTTTAAATAAAAATAAACAAAATATACAAAAGAATTCAAGTAGATTATCGATCGGCGCATAGAATGAAAAAACTCCGCCAGCGGAAGTATGTATAGTGGAAGGCTAGAGATAGTCTGCTACGACGCAAGTCCAAGGAGACGGCCTGGAGCCCATCTCCAGAGGGCACAAGAATCAAAATTAGTTCTTTCATAATCATCATCTGACACTAAGCTTCCACACATAAAAATCATCGCGCAAGATGAGTGACAGTAGGTTAGACCTGGACTACTGTATAATGCGTCCGTCGAATAACCATCCGAGTTCCGAAGATCATCACGATGAGTTTGTGTTTGTGTACGAGGATGACAAGCGGCCGGTGGTGGTGCTGCTGGGTTGGGCAGGATGTCAGGACAAATATCTGGCAAAGTACAGCGCCATTTACGAGGAAAAAAGGTATGATAATCACCCGACAATCATAGTCGAAAAATTGACGCAGTGAATCCTGCAGTTGCATCACTCTGCGCTACACCGCGCCGGTAGAGTGTCTGTTTTGGCGTAGAGACAAGCTGCCGCACATTGGCAAGCGTCTGCTGCAAGTCATCGCCGATCGCAGTCTCAACCAGCACCCAATATTCTTCCATGTCTTCAGCAACGGCGGTGCATTCCTCTATCAACACGTCAGCCTGGCCATGGAGCAGTCCACGAGTCCCATCAAGGTATTTAATAAACCTTCTCAGTTGGAAATGTGCGTAATAACCGTGGTATTTCCCTGTGTCTCTCTCTCGAGGTCAAGGGAGTGATTTTTGACAGTGCTCCGGGCGAGCGGCGGGTCACAGCACTGTTTAGAGCCATCAGTGCCATTCTCGGCGGTCATCCACTCACCAACATCCCGCTCTCATTCTTCATTACAGTTTTCCTCTCTTTTCTCTGGCTTTATGAGGTACAGTGGGCATATTTGGCCAGTTGCGTTTACCTTCAATTTACCAATGACAAAATGCTTGCAGATTGCTGCTCATGCTTGGGGCAAAGCTCATCTCGTCCAAACGAATCCCATCTCGTTGACTGAGGAACCGCACTCTTGGCCTCAGCTCTTTCTCTACTCCAACGCTGATACGTTAATACCCGCCATGGTAATTACAAGTATTTTTTCCCCACTTGGCGGATTACTTCTTGTCTAATGGTTGATTTGTGTGTGGATTTTTAGGACGTTGAAAAATTCGCAAGTCGCCGAGCCGAACGCGGGGTCCGAGTACAATTGGTTCTCTTCACAGATTCACCTCACGTCAAGCATTACGCAATGTATCCCAGTGTCTATATCAACACTGTTTGTAGCTTCATCCACGAATGCCTAATTGATAGTCCCGCTGGCAAGACTGCGTCTCTCACGACGCCTGTCGAGTCTAATGACGATTCCACGCCGCAGCTGGCTACGCTGGGTTTGACAAAGCGCGTAGTTTTACCACATGAAGCTAAATTATTATTAGCCAAGTGAAAATCTTGTTTGTTTTGGAAATCAACTAAAAATTTATTACAAGAAAAAAATCATCAACGAATGTTATATGATTCGTCTAGTCGTGAAAGTACTTACTTTTTTGTTTGTTTAAAAAACTCCATCACAAAGCAGCAAGCTGGCCTTGTTGATGATTGTTTCAAGTTTAATAATGTTGAGACTGATGATTTTTTTTATTAAATTATTTACAAATTCGTAAATTTATTCCTTACACTCTTGTGTGGTTGTATATTGTTTCAAGATAAAAATCATTTTATAGAATATATATTTACAGTGTATAATTATTTATATAATGTACATGTGTTGAACATTGAAATTTTTTTTGTCTAAATAAAATTTTGACCATTAGGAAACTTGTTAAATAATTTTTTTCTTTTTTCATTTCATGATGGAAAAATAGAGTTTAATGCATTTTCACATATGATATGTCTTGAGCTAAATTTAGCATCAGTTTGATACTACTGTCTTTAGATGATGACAAGTGCAGAGCTGTGACTCTGATAGATGATAGCACCAGTGAAATTGACAGCCGCAGCCAGGACAAACACTGGCATCCACCTGCCACCAGACGCGGTCACGAGTTCGGCAGTCAATGGACCACAGAGAATACCGGGAATTGTCGCGATAGTGTTTGATATGGCAAAGGTTATTCCTGCGTGGTTGGGCGCAACCTCCGCATGATTGCTCAAATGTCCTGCGCTGTTGCACGCACACAGGCCCATGGATATTGACACAAATCTGCGAAAAAATTGACAATACAACTGTCCAACTCTTATCACAAATAAAATTTACTTACATTACAGCTAAAAGTAAATTATTAACGGTGCAGAATGCCAGTAAAAATACACCAGGACCAATTAGGCCTACATTTGTCATCAGCCTTCGGACAGACAGGATTGACCATCGTTTTTGAATGAGATTATCCGCGCTGTAGCCAGCCACTAAAAAAAAATTGTACATCAGCTCCAAATTAAACAATAGAGTAATTTCTAACTAACCTATGCCAACAAGAGAATTAACGATATACGGAAGCGCTGTTAGACTAATGCTTTCCGGATTTGCCGAGAGATTTCTCGTCAAATACGTCGGTAACCACTGCATAATAATATAGTTGCTCCAATTCATGGCGAAATGCGCAGTGTACAGAGCCCAAAGTGGCCAATAAACAAACAATTCCGTCCAGCGTAAGCTTCTATTTTGGTTTATCTAAAAATTTAAACATAACAAAAAATGTACAAGAGTGTAAAAACTGACTATATTTCATTGTGATTACCTTTGGTACAAAGAGAGGAATTTCATCTTGGCTTTTCGTCGACTCTTGGTAGAGAATTAGCCACAAAAGAGCCCATAAAATGCCTATCGTACCGAATAAATAAAATCCAGACTGCCATGGAATTCTGGGACACAGCTGAAACATTTACTCGTTAACCACAAGACAGTTTGATAGGTAGAAAAAAAAAAATTTTAGCACTTACTACAGAGGCAACAACTTGGCCTACAGATCCTGCGGCAACCAAGTACCCGAAGGCTCTCGATCTCTCCTCCACCGGTACGCTGTGAGCGAATAAATGAAATATAACGGGCAATCCTGCAATAGTATCGACATTTCAGTCCTAGATATATTTAAAAAAACGGTTGGCAGAGCAGTAGAAAACAATTGTGGCTCACCTAGACCCTCACCGAGACCAAGTATCACTCGGCAGGCAATCAGCAGGGGAATTGAGTGTGCCAAAAGTGGCGTGGCCAGAGTACTGATAGACCAGAGTAACACAGCAGACAGTAAAACTGACTTGCAGCCAAATTTGTTGGCAGTATTTGCTCCAATAATCTGTCAATAAAATTAATTCTTTATAAATTCATACAAGAAAAGATGGAATAAAAAAAAAATTACCTGGCTGGAAAAATAGCCAAATGCAAAGGCAGAATGGATCCAACCTTGCCAATGCAGGCTCCAATTGAATTCACTTGTCATGGGCACAATTGCAATGGGCATTATTACCCTGTCAGCTGCATTTATAAAATTTGCCACCGAGCAAAGGGCGACAATTCGCAATGTGCGAGGTAACATTCTTAATCGCGGCATTGTAAATATATAAACAATACTTATTATGAGTGTTTTATTCTAGTCAAATTATTTAAACATCAGCATAACCTCAATGCATTTATTTATTATTCTTGCGTAAAACTGGGAAATGCAAGTTTACAAGCACATACTCTAGTCTTGATAGAAATAACAACATTTTTTACTAGTTTTACACATACAATGGATATTAGTTGATTGAATATTTCTACATATATGTACAATTCGCCAGATTGAAGTGATTTTTTTTTTTTGACGTGTCAAAAACACAAGCCGCTTTAAATTTCCCACGAGGGCGCGCTACTGCGTTGGTAATTGACAGTCAATTTACTTGCAACTTAACTGAATGAAAAATAGACAGTCACTTTGCGTTGCAACCATGGACGCGGAAGACAATAACAAATCCCATATGTTTTTATCGTACACAAATATGTATTCGTCCCAGTGAAATTTATTTTGGTAAACAAGATGAAAAAATGTATTCAATTGTCCATGTCCATAAACCAGGTTTGTGATTTTTACATCTATCTAACTACAAATAAAGAGAAAATGATGAAAATTTCGTCAATTAACGATACAAGAGAAAAATTTTTGTCATGTCATGTCTAATTTTTTAAGTTACGATTAACAAAATGATTTTTTAGAGAGAAATAATTGCAAGGAGATTTCGTCTGTTGGTGATGGTTGATGCGGCAATGTCAAGTTGGTAAATTGAGTTGCCGATTTTGGAAAAACAATCACTCATATCCCGTGTTGCAGAGCCAAAATGTTCTGCAAATTTTTTCTGGTAAATATAGATACTTCATACCTAAATGTTAGAAATTACGTTATAAATGCAGAGAGAAGAAATTTTTTTTTTTCCCCCAATTTAAATGTTCAATTTTTTTTAAAAGGTAAAAAATATGGGCAATAGTTGTTTAAATTTCATCATCATAATTCTTTGAGTGTTTCTCAATTTTTGTAGATAAAAAAAAACATATAGAATGTGTGATTAATTACAAGTAATGCGTGTAAAGTTGATAATGCAACATTTTCGAGTACTAACAAGCACATTATTGAGATATAATTAATTGCAAGGAAATTAAATCAAACGGGAGTTATAAAAGCTTGCAAAGGTTGGCACATGCCGTTAGTCTAGTGGTAGCCGTCACAAAAGTATATTTAATCCTATTTAACAAAACTAAATTTTGAATCAACATTTCAGAGATACAAAAACTAGTTTGCACGTGGTAAAAATATCTGACCGCAAAGGCGCGCGCGAATCCACACCAGTTAATCAACGGGTAAGAGTATTAAACTTTCATGATATATACTATGAATCCCCATACAAAAGGTGTCATATTTCAACCGGTATAATATAATTAGGCCTCGTTGGCGCGCACACCTTCAACGATCGCTAGACGAGTTGTCAGTTTTAATAATCAGTGCATAATGTCTCTAGAACGCTCTGCAAAAAAGATTCAAAAGTTCGAGTATGTTTATCCACTTGTCATTACACGAGTCTATTAAAGTTATCATCATTATATGCAATGTCATGTGTCAGATAAAATTATAAAAATTACGATATTTGTCTCGTGCAAGATTATTTCGCAAACAATCAAGTTTATGTGTGTAGCAATTAATATATTTTGCTCTTTACAGCAACGACAAAATGGATTTGTTGGGATTAGGTTTTTTGGCTTTGGAGTTGCGTACCCCAAAATCAGGAAAAAAAATGGTCAAATTTGTGAGTGGATGGCGACGACAAGAAAATGGCAAACGTTTGGCAATCATCACCCTTGACGAATTATCATGGCACGACACAACGGACGATTGCTGGATAGCAATTTATGATTATGTCTACAACTGTACAGAATTTTTAAAAAAACATCCTGGAGGCAGTGACATTTTGGCCGAATATGCTGGTAGAGATGCTACCCTAGCATTTATCGGTGCAGGACACACTGAAATTGCAAGTGATCTCTTGAAAAATTATTTAATTGGGGAATTACCAGTAAATGAAAAACTATTTCGTAAGCATGGAGGTATTAAAATCATCAATACTAGCTAAAAAATTCTTAATTTTATTAATCGAAGCAACTTTGTATTAATGTGATAGCTTTTTTCTGCGATTACGCGGTGTTGGGTTATCAAAGAAAAATTCTCAGTAGTGAAAAAAACATGTTTGATTGTATTTTTTTTTTTATTTTTATATTGCGATAAAAAAGTCCACCTACCCGCGATGATTGTATGGTTCAATAAAATAAAACATTATGGGTATACTTATAAATGTGTGATTTGTAACATTTATTGATTATATTTTTCTTACTTTTTCAAACACGCGCGCATCCTTTTGAAGAGTATATAGTACTCCCTCTCTGTTATCTACAGTGAATTAGGACAACTCAACAGCACGCGAGGTGCGTACATAACCTTGTTAGTAAATTATTAGTAGGGAGTTGATCCGGAAAACTTTTTTTTTTAATTAAAAACTCGTAATTGCATAGAATTACTAAAATGTTACGACTTCGATTGAGTGGTGTTTCCTTGTTTAAAAAAGTCACTGGCTCGGAATCGCTGTGTATTGTGAAATTTAGTAATAATGTTTCAAATCAAAACACTCCCTCCGATGATGACAGTGATAAAAGCAAAACTAATGATGTAAAATTGAGTGGATTTGCTCAAGCATTCGAGAAACATAGTGCTCTACAGTCTGCAAAAATTGAAAAAAAAGAACAAACATTTGCCTCGCTGCTTCGCAACTCTAAATTTATTGACGTAAGTACATATTGTCGATTGTAACTAATTTTATTATTAAGCAGCGCAAGTATGTATTTTCCGTGATAAATTTCGATTTTATTACAGCTTGGAGACCCCGCTGGAAAACTAGTTACGGGAAAAATTTTCCACGTAGTCAACAATGACTTGTACATTGATTTTGGCTGGAAATTCTACTGTGTGTGCACGCGACCATTGAAAAGTGGACAGTAAGTTGCCTATATTTTATAGAAATACTAGGAGAATATTGCACACCCCGTATATGCGCAGCATAGGTGTGCTCTGCTCTCGCCACGCGTCGATTCAGTGACTGTGATGCGTAATATGGCATCATACGTCGCGAATAGTTGTAAAAAATTTCTAATTTATAGGTCATTCGAAAGAGGAGATTCGACGCGTCATTTTCACCATTTATACTTAATTAATATGTTGTCTTAGTCATTAGATATTTACCGTTGAAATTTCCAATAGGCGTCTGTCCGTAAAAAAGTGCCGTATGTAAACACGATACAGGTCGCAATCGTTTATTAATATACTTGAAACTAGTACCAATCTCTTCGTAATTTATCGAAGATGGTTGGTATTGAAAACCAGATCCTATGTATGATTAGTTTCCGAGTTATTATTAAAAAAGTGAAGCCGTGTCGCGTAGTTTTTTTTAGTAATCGTCGCCGTATATATTTTCATGGTAAAGAAATTTTTCGATCGGTAACTTGACTATCCGCGCGTTCTATTACCATGCGATTTTACCAGCGCTCTACGGGGTGTGCTCTCTATGGTGCTTGGCCGTAGTTTTTTAAAAATATTTTTGTCATTTTGCAGGGATTATGTGAGAGGAGCTTCAGTGAAACTGCGGATAAAAGAATTGGAACTATCAAGTAAATTCCTCGGAGCAACTAAAGATTTAACCATTTTAGAAGCAGACTGTGTATTAATGGGCTTAATTAATTCACCGATGAGAAACGTAAAAAATGTTTAACTTTTTCTTCAATACATATTTACAGTTGCATATATAGGTGAGAATCATGATTTATTTATTTTTTTTCGATAAAAATTATTTTAAATATTAGACATTTAATTAGAACTATTTTTTCTATATTAATTCTATTTTTTTTGCCATCATATATTCAATTAACAAGCAATATACGCGTTTGCTAACCCCTCCTACATATATTTTGAGAGTAGGGATATATTTTTCTGAAAAGAACACGGCGCCCCACCACACAGTGCCTTTGATTATAATCATACCAAGCAAAAGTTGTGCGCAAAACAAGCAACGAGTCTCTCTCCACGTAGACATTGACATATTTTTTTTGGAGCAATATAAATTATACAATTGTTGCAACAAATCATAGTGCTATTTACCGAGATTGTTTTTACAACTTTCTAATCTCTCATTTCCGCGATTTTCTGTGTGATAAATAAAAGAGCATAATGTCTAGTGATAATCAAGCGCGCATCGTCAAAGAAGGCTGGCTACGGAAACAAGGTGAGATTTTACTAAATATTTTTTTTCTTTTATATTTTTCAAAGTCATGTTTTACAGGAGAATATATTATCAATTGGCGTTCACGCTATTTTATTCTGCGCGAGGATGGAACCTTTCTTGGATTCAAGAGTGAACGCGATGCGCAAAAGGTTACGTCGCCAGTTAATAGTTTTATGGTTCGAGGCTGTCAGATAATATTCCTCAATGACGCCAAACATTGTACCTTTGTCTTTAGAGGACAAGGTCAAAAAAAAGTTATCGAGAGAAGGTTTTGCGTCGAATCGGAGAAAGAGCGTGAAGATTGGACCTCGACAATCAGGTTTGTAAAAAAATGTAAATGCGCGAATTATACCCGGGAAATTTGAAAAATATTATTATTCATATATATTTTCATTTATTCGCAGGTATATTGCATATAAACTGGAGCAGGCAGAGAAGGATTTTGTGTCCGGTATAAACAAGCTCTCTGCGGGATTTATTGGACAAAAAAAAAAAATTTTGGAGGACTTTGAATTGTTAACAGTAGTGGGAGTCGGCACTTTTGGAAAAGTGATTCTATGTCGCGAAAAACCTACGCAGAATGTCTATGCAATCAAGATTATGTTTAAAAAACTGATTGTCAAAAAAGACGAAACTTTGCATATCCTGACGGAGAATCGCGTGCTGCAGACAATAAACCATCCATTTTTACTTGCTCACAAGTACAGTTTTCAAACGGTGGATCGGCTATTCCTTGTGACAGAGTATGCCAACGGAGGCGAGCTGTATTTTCACATGTGCCGTGAATCAGTATTCACAGAGGATCGCGCCAAGTTCTACGGTGCTGAAATCATCTCAGCTTTGGGGTATCTTCACGCTCGTGGAATTATTTACCGTGATTTGAAATTAGAACATCTCCTTCTTGACAAAGATGGCCACATAAAAATCGTCGACTTTGGCCTCTGTAAGGAAAATCTTTCTTACGGTGTAACGACAAAAACCTTTTGTGGAACGCCAGAATACCTAGCACCAGAGATAATCGTGGACAACGGGTACGACCGCGCCGTCGACTGGTGGGGACTTGGAGTAGTAATGTACGAGATGATGTGTGGTCGTCTTCCTTTTTATAACCTTGATCATGAACAGCTCTTTACGCTTATTCTGCTGGAAGACGTCAGCTTCCCAGATCACATCATCAACGAATCACGGGATTTATTATATGGTAGGATTAAGTCGCAATATATCTTTTCCCATGTGACTATATTGTATTCTATTGATGGAGAAACTAAAAATAGAATATGTATGTTTGTCGCAGGTTTACTGGTGAAAGAGCCAAACAAGCGGTTGGGTGGTGGACCAAATGACGCAAAAGACGTCATGAATCACCCGTTTTTTTCTTCAATTGACTGGTTAGATCTTGTCGAGAAGAAAATACCACCACCTTTCAAACCACAAGTGGCCTCAAACATTGACACACGGTATTTCGACAAGGAGTTTACCAGTAAGAGTGTCATTGAACTCACTGCACCGAATCAACAACAGAGATACCTAATGCGTAATCCTTCTAAAATGCGGCGTGTTTTTAATTCTCTTAACTTTTTTTCTAGATGTAGCTTTCAGTAACAATAAAGCTATTTATAATCTTGATTGAAAAGCAAATTTTTTTTCGAAAATATACTTTTTCTACTTGTTATGTATATCATCGTAATTTAATTCAAAAATGCAGAAAGTACCTTTTTATTGCTTATTGTTGAATCATTTGACAATATTGTTTTTTAAGAAAACAAAAGCATCATAGAGAGTTTCTATTTTATCATCTCTCGTTACCGTCACTTTCCTCGTATCAAAAATTATAATATCCCTTTGTAGTACTGCCGCTAGAGGCTCTCAAAGGGTCGCCGCCGCTGCGACGAGCGCCGACGTAAAATGGCCGCTAGGTTGACAATTTGCTGGATTATATGTATGCACTACTCTGTCGGAACAGTAGCGAGAGTTTACAAACGTGAACCTCTCTCGTTATACCCCTTCTCCGCGTCATTAAGGTGGGGGTATTTTTTTTACTGCTTGCGTACTATTGGCTGACTCTAGTGCCGTCTATCGGCTAGTAATTTTATTAAAACCGCACAACGCATTTCTCGAGTGGCCCTACGCGCTTGGAAGTGAAAATTCGTAAAAATATGCCCATTTCATCAGTGAGCACATGATAGTTTCTTTCAAAACCACGAAATATTTCCTTTAATGTTTTATTAATATATACATTTACCAAAAAACAATAATAGATACTGCATGCTAATAGATTTGAAATTGCCGCGTGCGTAGGGATATCATTGTACAACGTTTGCCAGCAAATGTAATGGGAAAGGCCAGCCCCTTTTAAGGACGCGGAGAAGGAGTAACAAAGTTCACGTTGGTAAACTCTCGCTGCAAGATATCCGACACAATGTGTCGGACACATACGTATTGGCTTGGATAAAGTGAGTGTTCCGTTTGTGTTGACGTTGAAGCAGCATAATTGAGTGATTATTTTCATATAACTGTTGCCACGATCACCCGGAGAAAACTGTAAATGCGGTCAAAGTACAGCTCAGCGATCGTGAATGATCGGCATTCTTGTTTGTGCTTATTGCCAATTTTTCGTAGTTTCGATTGCCCTATCGCTGTGAAAACTCATTTATATACATGTTTTTATACTAGCCCCGTCGATATATTTTGCTTGACTCAAGATACTATCTCTGTCTTTTCATCGAGATATTATTTTTCGAGTGCCCACTTTTTTAATTGTTTGCGATAACAAATTACATTTCTGAAAGGAAAACAGTTTCATTAGTGTCTGTGATCACGATCCATGAACGACGCAAATATGAGCGTCATCGCGCCTGGTGGTAATCAAGCTGGAGGCCATCAAATCATCAAAGAGGGTTGGCTGCAAAAACGAGGTAGGTTTTCAGTAAATATTCTTTGAATTTTTCATAGCTCAGTTTTTTAAAATTTTATTGCACACAGGAGAGCATATTAAAAATTGGAGATCACGTTATTTTGTTCTGCGTGATGATGGAACCCTGGTTGGATTTAAAAGCAAGCCAGATCCCCAAATAGCCAGCAGTGCTCAGCCATTGAATAACTTTACGGTTAAAGGCTGTCAAATAATGGCTGTTGATCGCCCAAAGCCTTTTACATTCGTCATACGAGGTCTACAATGGACAACTGTGATTGAGAGAACTTTCCACGTTGAAACGGATAAAGAGCGCGAGGAGTGGGTCGCTGCTATCAGGTTTGTTGACAAATTTCATCTCGAATTATTATAGAAATATATGTGGATTTATTTGAAGATTTGTTGCGGATAAAATGGCAGCTTCGGAAGGCGAGGCACAGCCGGAGCCACCACTGGTGGATAAAGCTTCATTTGCCGAGGAAATGGATCTTGAAAATGCGAGCTCAGGGCGATCAGACACAGCTAGCTCGCTGGGAATAGACTGTGCGTCCAGCATTGACGAGTTGTCGGCAAAATTTAGTGTACAGGGCACGTCCAGCAGTAAAAGTACGGGAAAAAAGAAAGTTACGCTGGAAAATTTCGAGTTCCTAAAAGTCCTGGGTAAAGGTACATTTGGCAAAGTTATTTTATGTCGAGAAAAGGCGACAGGACATTTATATGCTATCAAGATACTGCGTAAAGAAGTGATTATTCGCAAAGACGAAGTTGCCCACACTCTCACGGAAAATCGTGTATTGCGTACAACCAGCCATCCATTTTTAATATCACTCAAATATAGCTTCCAAACCGCCGATCGACTCTGCTTTGTCATGGAGTATGTCAACGGTGGAGAATTATTTTTCCACCTGAGTCGTGTTCGCATATTTGGCGAAGATCGTGCCAAATTTTATGGCGCAGAAATTATCTCGGCGTTGGGATATCTGCACTCACAAGGCATCATTTATCGTGACCTTAAACTAGAAAATCTTCTGCTCGATAAGGATGGACACATCAAAATTGCAGACTTTGGTCTTTGCAAAGAAGATATTACTTACGGTAGTATAATAATTTTTTGTTACTTTTAAAAATAGATTTTTAAATGTTAATTTCTACTGCTTCTAAATTAGGAAGAACCACAAAGACGTTTTGTGGAACTCCAGAATATTTAGCGCCAGAAGTTCTGGAAGACAACGACTACGGACGCGCTGTTGATTGGTGGGGAGTTGGCATCGTGATGTATGAAATGATGTGCGGTCGTCTTCCATTTTACAATCGCGATCACGAGAAGCTTTTTACGCTGATTCTGTTGGAGGAGGTCAAATTTCCCAAGTACATTATCAACGAATCGAGAGATCTTCTGACCGGTAAAATTAAACATGCATGAGCGACTTAATAATGTTGATAATAAAACTATAAATAAAATTTTTATTACGCAGGGTTACTCATGAAAGATCCCAACAAGAGATTAGGCGGTGGACCAAATGACGCAAAAGATATTATGAATCATCCGTTCTTTTCGTCGATTGATTGGTCTGATCTCGTACAGAAAAAAATACCTCCTCCTTTTAAGCCACAAGTGACCTCAGATATTGACACGCGCTATTTTGATAGCGAATTTACTGGCGAGAGTGTCGAACTTACTCCACCGGATCAGGGATGCCTTGGAAGTAACAGTGGACTAAATTCTATTGCCGAAGAGCAAGAACATTTTCCACAATTTTCATACCAAGAGAGCCATTCAGCCAACACATCTGCTATTTCTGTGTCAATTACTCACTGACACTTGCAGAAAGTTTATTTCCGTCGAGATTAACGATAAAATTTCAACCTTGACACGTCGAAAATGCTCGAATAAACGACACAGATACACTCTGGTACTCAACGGTTAAAGATTATGTCGTTGAGGTAAATAATTCGGTACACATTTACATTTTTTACAACACATATCTTCATGCGGCAGGTGTTTTTGCAATTTTTCATGCAAAACGTTGAATAAGAAACAAATAAAAGTAATTAATTATCTGCAATTAATTCATCAACATGTAATTGAAATTTGAACTACATGTAAACCGTCGAGCCGATTTAACAGAATGAGACTGAATTAGTAATTGCTACCTACAGTTCCTTACGTTCTTTCGCGTGCTCATTGAAATAATTATGAGAGAATAGATAGATACAAAAAAAAAAAAGAAAAAACAAATCATTGATCACAAATATTTCCCTAAAAATCATGATTTATTAGGGAGGAAATATTTTCTTTCGTTTTTTTTTTTTTCCAACGTTAAATAATTTGATTCATGGCGCGTTAATTCCACTATTTGTAAATAAAATAATACAAAATGGAATCCACATTTCCTCATACGAGTTTTTGCAAGAGCTCGAAAATTGATCAATATAAATGAAATTAATTAAAGATAAGACTTGTACAATTGTTATTGCCGATATGCATTGCATTGTGCATTTTTATCTTTGCACTGAATAAGACAAAACGAATAGAGATGGTACATTATACGAATATGAATGTATGTCTTACGTCTATAAGTATATATTATAAAAATATTTATATTTTATCAATTAAATACTTATAATATGATAAACTAGAGTCAAGTCTATTTGTTTTGTTTTTTTGTTTTGTTTTGTTTTGTTTTTTTTTTTTGTTGAAATCATTTTTAACGTTGAATTAATATTATTTTTATGGTTTTTTGTTTCAGCACTTTTATTTTTCACAGCATTTCTTTATATGTATGTATAATTGTATATATATTGCATTAAAAGATATGTGAATAATGATATAATACTTGCAATTAACTTGGGCTATACTGCGGTTCTGGTGAATTTTTGATTAACCACACGTAGTCCAGGGTAGCACCAGCTTTATCATCCGACACCTGCAGTGTTTTTTGGAAAAAAAGTTAAGTCAACTTCCTGAATCTTATACTTCAAGTTTCTAAACAAATATATTTTGTTTTTACCTGTTCCAGATACATGTGAGTACCATTGTAGACCTTCATTCGCGTATAGCCATAGTCAGAGCTACGATATGCAGACCAGGCCGGTCTTTTTGGCTGAAACTTTTCTCGGCCTTCCTTGCAACCTGCTGAGCCAGTCACCATGTGCACCGGAGCCCCATAATTCCTATACGGATGCTCGTAGCTTCCGTTGTAAACCTTAAAGTTGTACATTGGCCACATGCGTTCGTAGCTGTGCTCGTGCGCCCAAAGATGAAGATCCACACGATACTTATAGAACAAATCCTCCAGCCCAAACATGTTGAAGAGGGGTAAGCCAACTCGCAATAGCGATTCATGATTTGTGCAATCGTCGGAATTATTATTACTACAGTACATCGGTCGATGGCCGAATGTCACGATCCATGGCCTCTGAGCTCTGAGAGGTACAAAAAAACGTGTAATCCGCGGGTTTCCAGTATCAAGGAATTTTTTCTCACCGAACTTCAGGCTTTGTCGCCTCCATCAGATCATTCTCCAGCCAGGTAAATTGCTTTACTACTTGCTTTAATCCGTAATTTAAAAAGTAGTAGACTTCAGTGTTTATTCCGATAAAGTGAATTGGACCGACATTGAAGCTGTACCACAGGCTCTCGGAATTTCCGGGCATTGAGAATCGCGCTCTAAAAAAAAATTGGACAAATTTACGGGGAAGAGACGACTTTTTTTCATGAAATTCAACGTTTCTCATCTTGTTGATGAATTATTGTTACCTATAGTTGCTAAAGTTATATTTTTCTTCATGATTCCCAGGGACAGTCATATACGGCAAATAGGCTGCAATTTTTTGAACTTGATTCATAAATTCGTCGCCTACATGAGCGTTCTCAGAGTCCATGTCATAGGCAAAATCCCCAACGTGAATCGCAGCATTGTAGAGCTCTCGTTGAGCTTCCTCCTGCAGACGAGCAAGACTCTGAGCATTTTCATTGCCCATGTCGCCAAAAATAACAATCTGAGGTGCCCAGGTCTTTGATGCAGGTGGTATTCTCACAAAGAACAGGTCGGACCATCCTAACCTGCTCCCACAGTGATATTCTAGAAAATATAGGTCATGGTCTTTACACAAAGCACTCAATAATCCTCTTAAATTGCAACTTTGACATTAACCAACTTCTCACCATATTTTTGCCCCGGTGCTAGATTCTTCAAGTACACTCTGTGAATATACTGATGATGCTTTTCCTTGCCACCGTCTATAAATTTTGTTCTAGTCCCTTTGACAGTCATATTCAATTCTCCAACTCCATATCGTACTTTGGATTCTCCTGGATCGTCAAAGGTACTCCAAGTCACGACGATATCATTAATATTATCTGTGAATGACAGTTCATTTTAAAATGTAAAATTTGTTTAATGCGCATTTTTAAAAATATTTTTTTACCTCCAAAAGCCAAGTGAACTCCTTCTGGCTCGTATTGTTCTACGGCTAGTGATGCCACACTCAAAAACAGCACAAAGAGGAGCACAGAAGTAAACATGATTTTCTTCACGAATGACTATATAACAATTAAAAACTCGGTGGGAATTGAATACAACGAGAGATGTAATAATGATCGTTGTACGCACCACGGAATTCGAAAAAAACTGACAAGTCTTATCGTTCAGGCATTAAACATTATAGTCACTGAGCACAAAGGCGAGACAATAACACTGCATCCCACCCCACTTTTGCCGATTATACTATTGTATGTATATTTTGTATGCATAAATTTGCGCAGCATAAGCGCACACACTAGATAACCAGTGTTGCCTACGACCAATCAACATGAGCGTTCAATGTAATTCTTTTCTCTGTGTGTGTGGTTCACCATTATTGAAACCACGTGATACGTGTGACAGATGTAAAATATTCCCGCGCTCGATTTTTCCGTGCTAAACCCCTTAACATACTTCTAGAGAAGAGTGTCTCTTGAATCGAATTAATATTTTCAATTATTATTGGCTTTTTTATATAGCCCTATAAGGTTATATCTAGGTAATCTTCTAATATTATTTGGGAAAATTGGAAAATTTACAGACACATTGGCGCACGCGCAATTCTGACAATTGTGCGCAAATGCTTTTCTGAAAATGTGTGGGGGGGTCATTTTATCTCGCGGCATTGGTCCTGGGGGGTTGGAAATGTTTTATTATAATTCATCATTGAATAAATGTGTCAGTGGAAGATAACCGTGTGGATTTAAATGTAGACTTAAATATTTATCGGCACATGAAATGACTCATGGTGACGACGTTATATTCCTATAAAGTGTCTGCATCAAGAGTTTATCGAGATGTTGAAGCAACGAGACGCTCGTCAATCTGTCGAGAGTAATAGCAGAGCGTGTCTGGACCTCTCAGCAATCAATACCACGTATCGAACGACTTAAGAGTCAGATACCGAGAAATCCGTGCAATTATCAATAAGGCAAAACGTCCAAACGCTGTCGAATGGGTGGCGGGGCCCGCAAGTGGGCCCCGTGGGTTAGATTTTCTACATGTAGGTCATGATCATACTATCTATCTGTGCGCGATCTCCGTCCATAGATTGTCCGTTTTGGATTTTTTATCCGCGCCAAGGCAATGAACGTAAACAAGAGTGCGTCGCCGTAGAGGCTTGCGCATCGACTATCTCCCTTCCGTGGATTCATATGGTCGTTACTGCACTCGTATCGGTGTCAGTGAGTCAAAATTTTGTGCTACAGAGGCCAGTAAACAAAGATGGCAAGAGTTTTAGAAAAATATTCACAAGGTATGCCTGTAAATCATCAGAATTATACATTGGCATGACTGCTATATTTCATGACTTGTCTTATTATTGATTCTGCAGAGTGCGAGAGCAAATTCTCGCAGTAGCTGAGCCTCATCTGCTGACATTGTTAGAACAATATATATATATACACACACGCATACACAAATATATATGCCGACAAACATCAAAACACCAGCGGATTTTCCATGGGGGGCGACGACGAGGTGGAGTGTAGTGCGCGATTGGCGTTACGGATATACGGATTCTTATTTTCGTGTTAATACTGCTGTGTGAAAAATTTTTCCAACTGTAAAAATAATAATAACTGCAACCATAAACTAGATTCGTGATAAGGGATGAGACAATAGTTGTCGGAGGGTAAAATATAAAGCAGAGCGTCGCAAAGTCTATTATTCAGTGACGTGATTTTTGAAAAGAAAAGAAAAACAAACTTTATTGTAATATACTGTAGTTGTAATTATAATCACAGCCGGAAAAATGGTTGACTTGGGTGGGTACATCATCATTCTTATGAATGACAATGGCAAGATTAAGCTGTATGGTGAGTTAATTTAATATATAATTATTAAAATTGATTTTGCGTTGATGAAAAATGTATACAGTATTATATAAGATATATGAAATATCCAAGTATATTTTTCCTCCAATTCAACAGGTCTTTTCTGCAGTTAACCTAGTTTACACCGGATGAAATGTGTGTTGATTAATATTGATATTTTAGTCACTCAGTGTGCTCTCACTTAAAACAGGCTCGTCGGCGGACAATGTCGACTATCCAGAAGTTGGCGATGAAATTCTGGAAGTTAACGGACGAACACTGGAGAATGCGACAGACTCGGAAGTCAGTCAGCACATCCACCAGGTTAGACATTTCGCGTTTAATTTTTAAATTTTAAATTGATAAAGTATCATCACGATAATTTTGTGGTTTTAGTGTATCAAGTCGGGGACAATCAGTCTGCAGGTGACACGGAGAACAGGCAACAAAATGAGTAAGTTTATTCACGGCAAATCGTGGTGAAAATGCGAGGAAATAGTAAAGATGCTGTTTCGGTTTTTCCGGTTGGATATCTTTTAATATGCCAGTCAGAGGCATATTATAGCGCATAATATTAAATGTAAAAGGCACTCGGTAAGCCTCGTGGTCACTCGTGTAGCTTCGGATACTCGCGTTCGCCAGGTAAAGCCTCGCAGGTGAGTAGGTGTATGAGAACCGACTGAGAATGGGTGATATTGTGAATTTTGTGGCCGAGGTAGCATAAGGTAAATCATCGGCGGGAATGTAATTATCCATCTGAGGCACCCACTGTGCCGCAGTGACAGATTTTTCTATTTGTCAGCCTCAGTGACGATTTCCTGGTGAGTAAATTCAGTGGTGAACCCGTGCTCTGGGTGCTGCGTGGCACTATTTTCATCACTGCCATGAATATTAAGTGGGAATCTCGTCAGAATCAACAAAGCAGCCATCAGGCATTTGCCATGGTCGCTCATACACACTGCAGATAACAATCGCCCTCGTAATCACTGCTAGCACATTTCGTAATCCGTGCAAAGACTGATGTGTGATACCTGTTAATGTTGGCCACACGAGCATATGGATTGACGCGCTGACTTTTCCAGTGAAAAAAAAAAAAAACACTCAACTGTCTGTGTCGCGATCAATGTACTGACTTTTTTTTTTTATCTTCATAGACAGTAGCAATATACTCGGTATTTGATCTATGGGAAGTGTCGTGTTCCTGTCTGTTCACTGAACTGTGCTTCGATAGTCTGACTAAAAAACACGGAAATGGCTGTAACATTTGTTTCACATACACATATGTATTTTATAAACCTACAACGCTTGTTTACGCCATTCTCGATCACTTATAGTTGTAATTATCGACAAGATTTACAAGTGAAAGGAGCGCATTTGTCATAAACACACAAATTGATTGCTCGAGGTTTGAAAATGTAAATGAGTTTATAAAGTGTCAAACATTATTATTATTTCATGTATATACAAATTATTTATTTATTTTTTCATTGCATTAATTAATTTTGACCTGTCGGCAGAAGAATTGGATGGGCTGAACGCAGAAAGAATACGAGATGCTTGGGTAATTGCCTTGGAGCGGTGAGTTGTCATTGTTGTTATCTTATAAAACTTATTATTACACATTTCAATTGTATAAAATAATTTTTAATTAATATATTCGGTTTATTTTAAAATTTTTCATCGCGATATCAGAGGAGCACGGGAACGACTGCAACAACTGCCAGCACTGAAAAAAATTCAACCCAGAGATATTCAAGCAATACTTCATCAACAGGTAAAATATGTATATATTTTTTTTACTTGTGAAATATTTTTATTTATTTTATGGATGGCGTTACGAGGCACTGCTCGAGCATAATTAGATATTTATTGCCATGCAACAAAGCACGTCGAAGCAGGACGTGTATTACGCAACTCACATTGATGCGGTTACCGTGATTAATCTGCTGCCAGCTTGCCTATTTACAGTATTTTCGTTTGTCGTTGATAATCATCTCGATATCATGTGCCATCCACTTGGCGCTAATGAAATCATTTAGCCGGTGTCGTCGTTAATATAATCACGCTTATCTGCAAAGCTTCAACACAAACCAATTTTTTTTTGTGCATATTAAAATTGATGCGATTTCTGTTTTCTCCGCTAGATAAACGAAGAATCAGCCTCTACAAGCACCGGTGAAACTCTAGTAAAAGACGTGAGCAATGGACATATAACAGCCACTCTTGGGGACGGGTAGGCGATATGACTTTTTTTTCTCTCATACTGTAATTACACGAAAAATTTTAAATTGAATTTCCTCGATGAATCCACTTTGTAGACACATACCCCGAAGCATTCCGCAAAAGTTAAGCAATGGAACAGTGCCAAAAGGCATAGCTGGTGACGAGGCAGACATCACGGAAGAGAGAAAAGAAAGTTTGGAAAAGCAGCAAAGTCACTCTGAAGAGCAGAAACTTCTGGTGTGTATTAGTCGCAAGTTTCTCTATAATTATATCCTCGAAACATACAATAATTTCATTAATCGCTTTATCAGCAACCGCTGCAGGACAATCGATTGGGTGAACGACGTGCGAGCAGTCCCTTCCAGAACGGCAGGACCGAGTTGCTGATTGGCGACACCGAGGGCGGCCCCAGGTCACCACGAGGCTCCACTTCGTCGGCCATCAACGACAGTAATCTCTTGAATACTCCTAGAGAAATTGACAATCCAGAACCGATTTGCAGGTTAGTTATTTTACAATTTACAGTCTCCATATTGTAGTCGCGTCCTGTTCAGGCTGTAATATAGTGGACGGGAGAGTTTGCATTATTGTGGCTTCGTGCACGATCGAAAAAGAGTAACCAGAGCTCTGAGCGCACTGGCGTAGGCTTGAATATTAGTTGGAGTAAAGGCAGAGACTGAAAAGCACTCGTGTTTACTCTTGGGTCGAATTTATTCATGGGATTTTTTAAGAATGTCATCTTCGTTGACCAAGATAACTGTTGTCTGTCTGGCCATCTTTGACAACAAGGCTGCCTATATTATTTATGTGCTGCAGGCGACGAGGAAAATGCATTGAAAGAATGTTCTATAGTGACATACGTTATCTGACATGGCAAATATCGATGTGCACATGATTAAAAGCCTCAAGAAACTCGACACCGAAAATGTATATATTCTGCTATGTGTGTATACCGTTGGAAAATGGAACAAAATTTACTGGTCATCAGTTGTTGCGATACTCATTATATCTACTTTAACTCTATTTCTATTTCACATTTCTTCTTCATTTTTCAAGTTATCGAATGATGGATAATTTCAATGTAGCACAAATTTCATTGTCTACAGAAAATGTCTGGTAAAATTTTTAATCTTGTTTAGTTTTCGAAATATATATGAAACAGAGTAATTTTTGATTAAACTCCAATATCTCAAAACTTGGCAAGAGATAAAGATACAACTGATAACTCTAATGTAGAAAATGAAATTTCCTGTCAAACATGTTATCTAATATTATTCTAAATCAACAGACAATTAAAATACTGCAGAAAGAAATAATTCAAAAACTGCATTGTCAAATTTTTCTGTCGATAATTTATAATTGAAATGTCTCGCATTTTTAGCATATATTTACTAACATCATTGAAATTATTCACAACTGAATAAACCAATAAATTTTTCACTCTGTTTGACATTTATAAAGGTACACTTACAAGAAAACGTAAATTGGCATTAGCCAGCCAAAATAGGTATAGATATAGCGCGCTATCGCGTAATATCAATCAATATACAAACACACCGACACGAAGGAAAATATTGAATCATATATGACTCACCATGAACAAATGTCCTAATTATGGCGATCAGCCACTGTACCGCGCAATGTTTACCTATTGATAACCTGAATGAACTGCGATAACTCGACCACCTGCGCATTTATACGTGTCGGCAAAGGGGCCAAGCGGCACACATATGGGAAAACTCAACACTGCTGACGATGTCTGCGCCGACTGAATGGAAATATATGGACAGGGTTTTGTGTATATGTCTGAAGAAAGCCCCCTCTTGGGTTTACTGCACCTGCGAGCAGTCGAGCGCGCCAGCCCAAGGGATATACTTACCCACTGCAATACACCTGACGGCCATCCGAATACACCAGCTCCGACACACATGGATTTTTTCTACTCCCTCAAACTGTACACCAAGAACTTGTATACACACGTCGAGTCTACCCTTTTGTTATTATATGGTTCTGCTTAATTCCCCCAGGAGTATTTCATATTGTATATGACTCATCATGAAACACAAACGATAATTCTCTACCAAAAACTACTGGCCACACTTCTAAAGTGCTTATCTAGAATCGGGAGCTGGCGCCTGACACAAAAATCTATACAATCTCGTTTGCTATTGAGAAATAAATCAGATTTAAGACTTGCAATCATGAGCCCCGTGTGTGTATTTTCGTCTGTCATAAATGCGTTACGACGCTCATCAGTAAAAGTCTTTTAAAGCAGTAATAAATCTTGTTTAACAGATTTATTTATTGCTTTTTCATGTAGTATAGTCTATATAATGCTGATGCGATGATGAACTCTAAAAAAAAAAAAAAGTTTTTGAGGGAAGCTAAATGCACTACATGTGGAAATACTCAGTGCAGTATATACTACTGAGAAAGCCGAGAAAAAAAATCTGGTTTGCCGAACAAATCTTTGCGAACACACATTCCGAAAGGTCGGTTCAGGTTGTATTGTCCCTTGTCCATTATACCCTCTGTAGCCTTGTCCCCCACTCCCCTTTTTCTACGAATTTCTATCTCCACCCTGCGTCTCCTCCGCCGCATGAGCCTGGGATTTTTTTTACGTTGTTTAGTCGCGGACCGACTCGTATTGTATACTTCAAACGACGACGCGTATTTTCACACACGGGGTTATATAAAATTAAAAAATAACTTTTTATATGCCTGATGGTTTCTGTATATAGTGCTGATGACGAGTGAAAATGATTAACATCTAGCCATGTATAGACGATTAAAATTATTAATGAAACGCAGGCTAAATTATAGAAATACTTGTGTAGTACGTTATTATCAAATGAGTCACGAATTGTTGCACATACCTACGCGTCACTTGGCAGCGTGATTTAATGAAACAATTTATACGCGAATGTACTTTCATCTGCGCGTTATCCACGCGGTGATTTGTTTGGAGCAAACTTTCAAAAGTGTCGCTGTGCGAAACATTTCTCCTGCGAGCTAAATTTCTGGCGTGATCATTGATGAATCAGCTGAGAATCCGGTTTCACACTCTGCTCACGACAAAAGCGTCTGTATGCATGTGTACCATACTCTATGGGAAGGTGCAGCGCAGATTAGACCAACATTGCGGAATTGACAGCAATCAGGTCGAAACATGAGCCACATCCCAGATATATCATACGCGCTTATACAAGTGCAATAATCCGAGGCTACTCGAGATATCAAACGAAATAAGACACTTGACCCTCGTCGTGCGTAGTTTCTCATGGCCGTGAAGCCATGGAGACTTGAACGCAGGCAATATTACAATGTACTGAAACATCTCACACAGTATAAATGGCGACTCCGAGCCGACGACGACGATTCATAGATGCACCTTCACATTAACCAACACTCATTTATGATGAGTATGTTCATGGCATTGGTGTGTTATTGTATATAATGTGTGTTGGTGCGACCATCAAGAGATAGTATATACATACACTGACACATCAGCTAGCATGCATAGCAGCAATATATAATACGTGTTTGTCTTGAACCTGTGTGCGTGGTGGAGGGGCTATACCTTCATCCGGGAAGTCGGGGCTGAGGGGGCTATGAAGCCAACAAACTCAGTCCAAAGCCGTCCGAGCGCTTGAGCACAGCTCTATCGCCGTGTGCCTTTGGAATGTATCATTAATTTGTCACTAGCTTATCAGCTAGACGTAGATTGCTTCGACAAACTACGTGTCTTGGGCCTAGAGGTGGATTTTTTTTTTTCATTTTTCGTCGGATATCAGCGAATGAAGGTAGTGTGCGAAAGACAGGTGGATGATAAAATTGTGCAACTACACAGTATAGAGGAGTATGTGTATATTGTGAATTTTCGAGGAATATTTGCAGTGAGGGATAATAATTCTGAAGCTTGTACAATACAATTAAAGCGGTTAACGGAGTTGGGAATACCTGGCTGACGCCGTGGTACCACCACCGCCAACACGACCACCACTGTCGCCGGCTCAAAACCGGTACGAACGTTCCGGACGTTGTGCCGCGTCGTTGTACTGCGAAGGAAAGTGCGCGGCTCTCAACCGACCACCGGTGAAATAGCCGAAGAAGCACAAGAAATTGCAGTGGTTGATGCACAACAAGTGCATGCGAGTAATCTCTTCCTATAAACCGCGCGCGCGGGCCACATTTAAGTACATACCTCTAGGTATTTATTGTATATTGACGTGAAACACTTGGTTATAAGTGTTGGAGGGTTGCTGCGAACTTTATTGTCGCACGCGCGCTTATTTCTCTGGTTAAAAGAAAACATGGGAGTGTTTGTGCATCTTGAGAGGGGAAACGATTGAGATTCTCGTCTCGTGTCTGAGAGACGCTGCGCCCATAACAGGCGCCCACGTTCGAAGGACGGATTACAAACGCCAAGCCACGCTATGAGGATCCTCAAAACGCTGCACTGGTAGGTCTTTTTTTTAAATATCCTTTGTCAAGCGTTAAATTGATGCGCCTGCAATGTTGCAGATGAAATTTTGATTTCAATTCTACCAAAGAGATGACCTAGGCTATTGTTTCAGTATTCTTCTCGCACAGGGTCACACTCTTAAACATGCCTTTTGAGTCGTTGCCAGAGTACTTGTATTCATGTTCGCGATGATGGAGGTTCTTTCAAGTATCTTGCCTGAATAGCTAAAGATTTCCTCTCTATTTTCGGCCTTGGAGAATATTTTTCTCCCACCTGATTATCATATCAGAGTCTATTCGACGTTGTTTGGCACTTTGGGAGGAGTGGAATGGCCTGAGGAATGATAATCAACTTGTGGAATAGAGTATATAAGCATTGGTTGTTATATAGTCAACTATGTAGGATTGCATTCTTATTTTTTCCATACATTTTCCCGTCTCGCCTGTCTTGCCGAGCCGGCCGAGCGAGAAACGCTCATTCCTTCCGCCGCGTATGTACTAATTCCAATAATGAACAAGAGAAATTCGAGACACTTTTTTTTTCTCTTCGATGGTTCATCCTACATTTTCTAATATATGTATATATAAGATTCAATGAAATTCTATTAATTGCACATAAACACACGCGTGACGGTTTCCGCGAGGTGTGTGTGTGTATTTTTTGTTTTGCTTGCTTTTTTTTTTATTTGAAAAGTACTCTTCACAACAGCGATCCACATGGGCACATTACTGCTCATTGCCATTGTGCCTGAGTGCTTTTGTTGTCGCTTTGTCCGGCGTAATATCAATGGCGCGTCGCAGGGTATCTATATCAACTGGCCATGATGTGTTGTACTGGCGTTGGATACATACACATGGAATAATAAATAGCAGAGTAGTATATATTGCTAATGCAAGAATTTCTTGTATGTGTTGCAGGTCTAGAAGACGCAGTACGGGAAGTGGCGTGGCCGACATTCACCTGCAGCAGTCACAGCTGCAGGAAAACAATAACAGCGGGGCGTCAAAAGACTCTAGAGAGCCCGTGGGTCCGAATGAGATGTGGGCTCCGGGGGTTCCCCCGGGTCACCATCATCGCGAGCTGCCTGTTGATGTTCCCGATACACTTCTGCAGCAGGCATACGCCAACAAGGTAATGAACAACTCGGCCAATCAGAGATCCGAGCTGGTGTCACGTCGTAATCGTAGTGCTAGCCACCCATCACCATCACCGCCACCATTATTACCACCTGACTTTCGCGAAATATCCCTAAACATTAAAAACGAGTCATCACGATCACACGACGTTGATCAGCATGATTCTACCACTCCCATGGTCACATTTGTCCAGGCAAATTTAAAAAATGAAAAATTGCCAAGAATCATTGAAATTACAGTACAAAACAATAATAAACATGAGGACAATGACACCAATGAATTGGTCACCAAGTCTAAAGAGTTGTTGAGCTCGGACGAGGAAGCAGACACGGCTCTCACGCCTATTGTCACCGCCGACGTGAAAGAAGCTAATGACGTGGAGGATGACTATCCTTTCGCCAAGGAGGACTATCCTACGATGTTGAAGACGTGCAGCGATGATTCCGCCAGTCCACGAAGTTCGTCTGGTAGGTCTGACAGCACAGCGGCCCTAGATGCCAGTCTAATTATTCCTGGAAAAGACTCGCCACTCTACAACGCACGTCGCATTGATTTGGGTTCACCTCGCAGGCCCATGCCCGATATTGGTCCGCTTTTTGGCCTGTCAACGCGTGAAACGACGTCATTTGACAATCCGGCCTACGGTCTCGATGTGCACGATCTCCATCCGGGCCTTTTAATTCGTTCGGACGAGGTGACAGATCTGACGAGGCTCATTGGTGAGCAGGCACTCGTTCCGGGAAGAAAAAACGCCAGATTGGAAAAAACTTTACCGACAATGTGGAGTGATAAAGACGTGCAGCGACCGATGCACCACCACGTGCACCGACCCGCGGTGGATACATTCGCGACACAAACGTCAATGAAAAAGAAGAAGAAATCGAAAGACTCAGAGTACGATGCTCAAGTGCTTATTGGTGCCGAGTCGACGGACGACCTCCTGTCGGCTGATGTGTCGTTTGGACAGCGCTCCAATCCGCGACCGATAAAGCAAAAATTTCAGCAGCCGTCCAGTGGATACTCTACATTGCGCAGTGATGCCTCCACCGATCAGAGCGATCGATCGTTCTTAATTGTCAATAATAACCGTTCGTATCGTGAAGTCGCTGTCGATTGTCCCCCGGATTTCGTGCCAGTTACTAAAAGCCATCCGATTTATCCACCACCCAATCGAAGTGATCAGCGACCAAAGGACCAAGATAAAACTCTATCCCAAGACACAGTGTTGCCCAATCAGCTCGATAATTATTCCGAAGCGTCGAGTAGCTCGGTTACCAGGCGCAGACATGAGAAGGTAAGGTCCAAAGTCAAGAGTCTGTTTCGGCAGAGCTTGTATAATGTTGATGAGCACACGGGCAACAAATCGCTTGCTTTAAACAACACTCAATTCACCTATCATCACCTATCTAACCATCTCATTTGCGAGTCGCTTTACAACTCCTTCGACCTGGTGAACGTGCGCGAGGAGGCTGACACATGTGTTGGCATATCTTATCGACGACTCTCGAGCTTTCGCAGCCCTGAAGCTATTCAAAATTCTGCCAACCTAGAGAAACTGAATAATCAGCCGGGTAATAATAATAATAACAATAATAATAATAATGCCGGCGGGGCTGCGGAGCCAGATATTCAAGAGCAGGATAAAGAAAAATTAGACACAGAAACCTTTGTACAAAATTACTCTCCCTCAAGGATGTCCCGTCATCATTCACTGCAAGTCAATCATGCTTGCTCAGAGCTTTTCCAACGTAGGCACACTGTTGACGGGACATTTTGTAGACGGGACTGGGCTGAAAACGCCAAATCCAATGACTACATCGTCCATGATGAACTAGCAAAGGTAATGAGAATTGATTGATCATCCAGGCATCAGTTTTTATAAATATATGCATAATGAAAAAAAATCTCTCTCTCTCGGATATGAGGATTGCATTTCAATTGCAAGTTAGTTATATACAGTTTTCAACTTCAGCGGAGCCTGACAATATCCGAAAGCATCGTTTGATGTAATCAAACTATTCCAAGTGATATGTTCAATATATATATAATATATTAAGGGTATAAACAAGCATGATGGTTTCTCTTAGTTTGACTCTTTGTAATATTCTTTGATTTTCTTTTATTTTTTTCAAAGTATAAGGGTTTACTTTATTTTCTCCTTTTTCCCCCTGTCAAATAAACTTTATTTCTTTAATTCACTAGTTTGTTTGTTTGTTTGTTTGTTATTGTTTTTTTTTTCTCCCTCTGACAGAATGCTCTGACGTTTTTTGTTGTTGTTTGATGTATTTAATTTTAAATAACTAAACTATTCTTTGTAGGATAAAAAAAAATCATATTGTAAAATTTTATTCTCAAAATCTCGGTACATCTGTGATATTGAAAATAAGGGCCGTTGAGTTAGACACTTGTAAAATTTTACAGACAAATCTAAACGGAGTAAGACCCGCCGTACCACCGCGAGATCAAAAGCAAGCACCGGCCCGGCCACCGAAGGATAATGTACGATTGTCCGCTCGAAATAATAATGTTGAAGTCAACGATAACGTCACGATGGCCATGGAGTCATCGATGGTGCAGCAGCCGACGCCGCAACAGTTGAATTCAATAAAAAAATATCAGGTACAATCACGATGGATTAATGATGAGTAATAATTTTCGCAGATATCCTAGATCTATTGCACTCTCGTTATGAAAAGTATTTTTCTCTGCGGTGGGCGTCAATGTCCCAGCTAATCGGCTGAGTCATGAGTGTTACTGATAAGAGCATTAATCCACGAGCAAAATAGTCACGTTGTGCGTGAGAGAATATAAAAATTATTATTATGGCCTCAGGAACACATACGACAGCGAAAAGATCATGAAGAGAAGCAGGAGTATCTGAATCAATCGTTGCGGGGTTCGAGGAAGCTTCATGCCCTGGAGAGTAACTCGAGAAACCTCTCTGGACAGGAAAATCATGCTTACACCCAGGATGAGGCGATTCCGCTTAAAACACAGCGCGCATCGAGCCAGAGGTCTCCACCCGAGGTTGCAGAGCCGCCGAAAATCATCAGTAAGACCCGTTGACCTGCTGACTACTCTACGTTCTTTTTTTGGTATTAATTAAAAAATATTTGCTCTTAATAACGCAGCGTATGGAGACGTTGTTGCTACACTGGAGCGACTCCAGATGCAACTCGGCAATCTCTCAGGTGCTTTAGGTATTTCGGGTCCGGGAATTGAGGCCGAGCTCGAGGCAGTTCGAACGCTTTTGGTACAAAGGAGGTTCGCAACGGCTCTCGCAACTCACTGGGCGCTCAGGACGAGACTGAGGGCAGACAAGCTCTCCAGCTACTGCGACGATGACGCTTCAAACTTGGCTCGTGATGTAAGTTACGCGAGTTATGACCGTTTGCTTGAAAACTAGCTAAACAACAATATTTTCAGTGTGTAGAGGTGCTCGAAGAGTGCCAATCATCGAATGTCAAGTCGGGCGAGACGTTGGCCTTAGTTGAGGAGCTCACAGGACTCTTGACATCCTACGAAATGGAGGGGCTTTTGTATGCACACGATTCGATTATTTCCTATGTGGATGGACTCGAGAGAAAGCAAGGGCCATCCTCCTCATCACCCAGTGAGGCTCCCAGTCCCACGTCGAGTTTCAGAGACTCGCGTAATGCCGACAATATTAGAATAATTAGAATTGAAAAGACTAATGAGCCGCTGGGTGCTACTGTGCGCAACGAGGGGGATGCAGTAATCATTGGCACGTTTGATAATTCACTCTCGGCGCCAATCTAATAGGATAATTGTATTAATTGTTCATTTATCGAGCAGGTCGAGTGGTACGAGGTGGGGCCGCCGACAAATCCGGGCTGTTTAACGAGGGTGACGAAGTCCTCGAGGTCAATGGTGTGGAAATGCGCGGTAAGAGCGTCAATGAAGTCTGCGATATCTTGGCCAGTATGCAGGGTAGCCTTACATTTTTGGTTCTTCCTGCTTCAAATAATTACCGCAATAACGTCGCAAATTCACGGCGGGAGGAGAACAATCAGGTTTGTATTGTTTTTTTTTTTTTACTATAAAATCGTCTAATAATGGATAAAATATATACTTTTCTCTCAGGTTCATCATGTTCGAGCTCACTTTGACTATGATCCCGAAGAAGATCCCTATATTCCATGCAGGGAGCTCGGCGTGAGCTTCCAAAAGGGTGATGTGCTTCACGTGATATCACAGGACGATTCAAACTGGTGGCAAGCGTACAGGGAAGGCGAGGAGGATCAGACTTTGGCTGGGTTAATTCCCAGTAAGGCCTTCCAGCATCAGCGTGAGTCTATGAAGCAGACGATTGCCGGAGGTAAAACGACTATGCGCGGCTCGAAAAAATCCAGTACACTTCTTTGCACGAGGAAAAATCCAAAAAAGAAAAAAAAACGAAACAAGTTTGGTGTAAATATGAATGAGGATGGCTACCCACTGTATGCAACGACTACAATTGATGACTACGACAGCGAGGAGGTGCTCACGTACGAGGAAGTCGCCTTGTATTATCCTCGTGCCAGTCACAAGAGGCCGATTGTCCTTATAGGTCCTCCGAATATTGGCAGGCACGAGTTGAGGCAACGTTTGATGCAGGACAGTGAGAGATTTGCCGCGGCTATTCCACGTAAGATTTTTTTTACTTTTACATGGCGGGGTTTATGTGTGAATTAAATGTCGTAATTTTGGTGTTTTTAGATACCAGTAGACCGAGAAAGGGCTCGGAAGTCGATGGACAGGACTATCATTTCATTTCTCGGTCTCAGTTTGAGTCGGATATACTGTGTCGCAAGTTTGTCGAGCATGGCGAGTATGAGAAGGCTTACTATGGTACTTCCATTGAAGCGATACGCTCAGTGGTTAATTCTGGGAAGATATGTGTGCTCAATCTGCATCCGCAGAGCTTGAAAATCCTGCGAAGCTCGGATTTAAAGCCTTATGTGGTGTTTGTCGCGCCGCCAAGTCTGGAAAAATTACGGCAAAAGCGAATAAAAAACAACGAAAGTTTTAAAGAAGAGGAGCTCAAAGATATTATTGAAAAAGCTCGAGAAATGGAAGACAAATATGGCCACTTGTTTGACATGATAATTATTAACAACGACACGGATCGTGCTTACAATCAGCTTTTAACCGAAATAAACTCACTTGAGAGAGAGCCACAGTGGGTTCCTGCATCTTGGGTTCCTGCATCGTGGGTTCAGTGATACTCCGAGATACTTAATTAATCCAATCATTGATGCCAAAATGAAATATTATGGTGGCTATATCTTATTATTGAGAGGTCAGTATCTGCGTGGTTAAATATATATTAAAATTTATTCAAAGACAATGAAGAAAAAAACGATAAAAACAACAACAAAAATGATATCAATATATCATGAAAAGTAGTTTCTATACTTTTTTTTTCCCACATAACGTAAGTATTGAGTAAAATATTTACTCGTGGAAAAAAAAGAGGAAGAAACACGCGGCGCGATAATTCCACATGACACAAAAGTCATACTTTGTGTTGTGAAATTTGTAGAATATTTATATAGAGATACATATAATGTAGAATTAAATCTGAAGATCTTCCACGAAATGCCAAAAAAAAAAAACAAGTTGAGGGAGAAATTATTTTGAGTTGATTTTTTATTTGGAATGAAAATTTAACTACAGAGAAACTTCATTATAATTATACTAATGAATGAAATTCAACCTGACAAGATATTCGTATATTTATCGCATACTTTTTTAAAATATAAAACTATAAACATTTGATTATCTATATTATATATATATACAATTCATGAAAGTTATTAATTTTCACTTACTACATCCATGCTTCATAAAGATGATTTAACATATCGACCAAGTTTAAAAATATCTTTTTATTGTAAATAATTGTGCAATGTATAAATATATTATACAGAGAGATATACAGAGAATAAGTATGTGAGAACAAGGATAAATTGGCATGAACGATATAAATAAGATTTATTTCGTCATCAAGATTTTTTAAATCTGTTGAAAATTATTTCATCAATCTCATTGTTATCTTGCTGTTGTTGTTATTGATGTTGTTAACAGTATATACCTAGAGTGCCGTTACCATCCGAAAAAAACGCAGCAGCCGCATCATTGTGTATAACTAATAATCATCACTCGATACAAATACATAAAAACATTTTACTATAACTTTTTATTTCGTCAATAATGTTTCCTAACATACATTTATTGTTATTAGGAATCATTACAAAAACATATGTATACATGTTGCTCAGATTTCAGACGGTTTGATTGGTACTACTATTAAATTCTAGATGTACGAAAATAATTGCTTCCATGTGCATGATTCATCGTAATAGCAAGTGCAGGTTCGAAACAACGCTTTAAAAAACACCTTATACGTACACATGAAGTTTTTTTAGGGAAAATCTTCACTATTACGCCTTAAAATGCTCGAAAATTTTGCAAATAAGCCGATATAATTGGTATCTTCAGGCATATTTGTTCGATTGAATGATAATTTTTTTTTTTTCACGATTGAGAGTTTATGGGAAAAATTTTCTCGGTATTGTGAATCATATGTGAGTGAACGTAAAATCACGGAGAAAAACTGTCATAGCAATGCAATAACATCGTAGACAAGTAAGAGTCGATTATGTCTTAAATAGTTAAACTACTCATCTATAAAGTTCTTGTGAGTATTCTAAAAAGCCAGTTCAAAACAGGCTTGTAGAATCGAAAATTGAATAAGGCAACACAACAGTAAAAAAAAAAAAAACACTAAAAACAACAAAATAAAACTGAAAACTGCGAAGCTCGTTCGGGAAATCGCAACGTATTATTTGTAAATAAAGATTGTACTTATGTTAGATAATTTAGTTAATCACGCAATGAAAATTTTATGAGACAAAAATTGTCCAACAACGATGAAGGAGTGAATAAAAATTATAACAGGGGCCTGCAAGGTGACCACACTGGTAGAGTACCTATTTGTAGCGAGGAGAAAATAATTCTATATTAATTATAACGTCGGTTGAAGCAGAAAAAGTGTGTCACGGTCGAATCAAAAAGAAAAGTCGTTAAAAAATAATAATAAAATCGTACAATATGCATAAAATGTGCCAAACACTTATAATTTCGACTTGAAATTGAAAATCCGTGCCAAATGTTTTATCAGCTCCAATTTGTTGCGGTTGAATAAAAATAAATATTACGAATTATTTCATGATCCTTATATGATAGCAATGAAAAAAAATTTTTCCGATAGATTTATCAAATGCTACAAGGAATGACAATCATCAATGATTCTCGATTTATTTGACAAATTTTCCTCATATGAAAATTATTTTTTTGTTTGTGTTTTTCAGAAGATTTAAATTTTTCCGCGGCGCTGTGAACGTTCGATTCTGATTGGCCATTTTCACCGTGAAATCTAACCAATGAAAACTCGGTAAAATTTAGATCACGTGACCTCTGCTACCGGGAAGTCGCTGATGGAACTTCCTGATGGACGCGTGATCTTTGGCGTTTTTTGTATCTGGCAAAAAACTCCGGGTTTATTAGATATTATTTAAAAGTAACTGCATTGGGTAATAAAAAAATGACGCTTCAAAAAATTTTAAATGTAAAAATCGGGCTTTTTAACACATTCACTCGTCTGCCGGCATCCATAGTCACGGTACGTACAATTCCGGCTATTGAGGTTATGTTCACTTGTGTACTCGCATTTCTCAATTTTTCATGATTGTTGTGTTTTCAGAAAAATGCCCGGTTTATGGCATCATACGAAAAATACGCCGAGCACAAGCCTCTCGAAAAAATTCGCAATATTGGAATATCAGCGCACATTGATTCCGGAAAGACAACGCTGACCGAGCGAATATTATTTTACACAGGCCGAATCGCCGAGATGCACGAAGTGAGTATCTTTTTTAGCTATTTGTTAAACTGTTGGTACTTTAGGATAATAAATATTTTTATGATGAAATGTAAAATTTTCAGGTTAGGGGAAAAGACAATGTTGGCGCAGTGATGGACAGTATGGAGCTCGAACGACAAAGAGGCATAACAATCCAATCGGCAGCGACGTACACAATTTGGAAGGATCATAACATCAATATAATTGATACTCCAGGTCACGTGGATTTTACCGTGGAAGTTGAGAGAGCTCTGCGTGTCCTGGACGGTGCGATTTTGGTCTTGTGTGCCGTAGGTGGTGTCCAGTCGCAAACTCTGACAGTAAATCGACAGATGAAACGATACAACGTACCTTGTCTGGCTTTTATCAATAAACTGGATCGAATGGGAGCCAATCCTTATAAAATCGTTGAGCAAATGAGAGCAAAGATGAATCACAACGCTGCATTTGTACAAATTCCCATTGGTCTTGAGTCTCAAACAAGCGGTGTCGTGGATTTAATCACTCAAAAAGCCATGTACTTTGAGGGCAACTTTGGGGAACAAATAAGACTGGCAGAAATTCCTGAAAATCTCAAGTCCGGTGAGTTATTTAGATAGCAATTTGCTTTCTCAACTTTTCGAGTGATGAAAATATAAAATGTTTTTCAT
Organism: Macrocentrus cingulum; assembly: GCA_002156465.1. Taxonomy (NCBI): domain Eukaryota; kingdom Metazoa; phylum Arthropoda; class Insecta; order Hymenoptera; family Braconidae; genus Macrocentrus; species Macrocentrus cingulum. The sequence continues at coordinate 55,291 of MVJL01006673.1, read as the reverse complement.
GCAGAGGCCCACGCAAAACGTCAGGAACTCATTGAACACGTGAGCAATGTTGATGAGACTCTCGGTGAATTGTTTCTCAATGAAAGTGCACTTTCTGAGCAAGACATTAAAGATGCCATTCGACGTGCGTGTTTGAAGAGGACATTCACTCCGGTTATGGTCGGTACAGCGTTGAAAAACAAGGGAGTACAACCACTGTTGGATGGAGTTTTGGATTATCTGCCTAATCCAGGTGAAGTGACGAATTATGCACTGCAAGAGTCTCGCGGGTTGGTATTAATCTAAATTTAATTATTTATTTCGATTGAATGAATGATTTTTTAATTTATTTACAGCAATGAAACTGAGAAAATTATCCTGGATTCTTCGCGAGATGGTAACAAGCCATTCTTGGGGTTAGCCTTCAAACTGGAGCTCGGAAGATTCGGGCAATTGACGTATTTCCGGTGCTATCAAGGCACGTTGCAAAAGGGAGACGCTATCTACAATACTCGCAGTCATAAAAAGGTACTATAATGATAGGAAAATGTGGAAAAAACAATTTTTTCTCACATTTTATCATACAATTTAGGTGAAAATATCTCGTCTCGTGCGTTTACACTCGAATCAAATGGAGGAAGTAGGTGCTGTGTATGCAGGCGATATTTTTGCACTTTTTGGAGTAGACTGTGCCTCTGGTGACACATTTGTCAATAATTCGAAACTTCAGCTTTCTATGGAATCCATTTTCGTGCCAGATCCAGTTATTTCCATGTCTATCCAGCCAAAAAATGCAAAAGATCGAGATAATTTTGCAAAAGGAATTGCACGCTTTACCAAAGAAGATCCAACGTTTCGCTTTTTCTGGGATACCGACGTTAAGGTATGGATTTGAAGTATATTTAAAAGTCTTTCGTCAACTGAATATTAAATTGGTATTTCTGAGCAGGAGAGTATCGTCTCTGGGATGGGTGAGTTGCATTTAGATATATACGCTCAGCGATTGGAGCGTGAGTACAATTGTCCAGTTGTTCTCGGAAAGCCCAAAGTATCATTCCGCGAGACTCTTGTAGATGCTTGTGAGTTTAATTATCTTCATAAAAAACAATCTGGTGGTGCGGGTCAGTACGCTCGAGTGATAGGAGTCATTGAGGTAAAGAAAATTCTCAAAAATTGCATTTAAATATTTTTTTTTTGCTCAGCTATAGATCGTAATTTTGTGTTATAGCCTTTACCACCGCACAAAAACACCAAAGTTTTGTTTTACGATGAGACAGTAGGCACAAATGTACCAAAACAATATGTTCCTGGTGTGGAGAAAGGTTTTAGAGCAATGTGTGAGAAAGGATTGCTCTCGGGTCACCGAATTGCCGGAATAAAATTCCGTCTTCAAGATGGTGCTCACCACATTGTTGATTCGTCAGAGTTTTCATTTCAAATGGCAGCACAGGGAGCTGTGCGACAAGTATTTGAGCAGGGAGTGTGGCAAATATTGGAGCCGATCATGGCAGTGGAAATCACGGCACCCGCCGAGTACCAGGTGAGATTTATATATATTTTCTTTTCACGTTTATTTATCCCCGGATGAAAATGGTGTTGTGATGTTTTTGGTGTTATACTAGGGTATAGTTATGTCCCACATGACAAAACGGAGAGGTGTAATCACTAGTACGGACTCGAATGAAGGATGGGTGACTCTCTGTGCGGAAGTACCGTTGAATGAAATGTTTGGGTACTCTGGTGAGCTCCGATCGTCAACGCAGGGCAAGGGTGAATTTACGATGGAATACAGTCGTTACAGTCCTGCCATGCCTGCCCTTCAGGAAAAATTAATTACCGAATATCAAGAGTCCTTAGGTGGAAATCAACAAGAGCAAAAGAAAAAAAATTAGTTGAATACTGTATAAAGAATTAATTTATCGACGTAAATACCCTTTTGTAAATAAATCAATCGATCCTATCATTTAATTTAAATATTAATCAAATTTTTTTGTTTGTATAATTTCAGGTTCTAGTGATGTTTAAATCGCGTCGCGAGGTTTAGGCGTGTCAAAGTGTATACTATTCAACAGTGAAGATAAAAAAAAAGTTAATAATGTGACTTAAGGTGATAGTGATTATCCGGAGCAGAATACCACCGATTTGGCAACATCACGAGTTTCAACAATGTAAGTACCTACCTATTTTTATCAAGTTCTTGTTTATCGTTTTTCGCGAATTATACTCGACATTGGCATCTTTCAAATTTAGATATAGATAGTTTTTTTATTTCATTAAGAAGATACATGCAAGCAATTGATTATTGCTTCAAGTAGTAAGGGTTATTATAATGTACGTATCGCGCGCAAATTATATTGGAGCGTCAAAGCGCTTATAAATGTTTTTATGTTCGATATTTTCTATTACATCGTTGAATTCATATATTTCGAATAGTCGATCGAATGAATTTCAAAATTTAAAATCCCGGCGTCTTCTTCACCAATGCGAAGGCCAAGGTTTACTCCTGCTAGAGGTCCTCGTGGATTTAACTGCAGCGTCCTAGTGTCAAAGTAGGGTGCTATGGTGTTATCTGGCAATGAAGAAAACTTCATCCACACGTAATCATTAATCATCCTCCGTTTTTCGGCTACTACGGGATCTTTGTTGGCATCGAGTCTGAGATAGGCCCTGATTGGGCGATTGGACTTTGAATAAAAACCATACCATTCGAAAGAAGTACCTAATTTACCGCTCTCATAGTCGAATGGTGTACCTCCAATTTCGAAATAAAGAGTGTGCCCTGGCGTAAGTACCCAATCGATAGCTGTCATTATTGTATCGGGCGGTAAAATAATCTGATCTAGGTACAAAGATCGGTTTGCGTTGTTTAATACGAATATATACGGATCTGTCAACGGTTTATCGGATCCCGGCATGTAATATCTTTTTGTCCCATCCACGTCGAGTTTAGACTCCATTTCGGGTAGTGGTATCCATCTTTCAGTGCTTACATCTACATTACCTTGGGGCAATAATTTAGCTTCTTTTAATTGCAGATAAATCAAATCATTTTCTTTGACGAATCGCACACCGGTGGCAACCCTAAAAATAAATTCAATAAATTATAAATTTGTTCATTCGAAATTTAGGTTAATATATATATTTCATACATATTGTTCTTAACATCTGTTTTCACTATTCTTGTGCAAAGTGCGTGCCCAACATCATCTTTTTCCGAAAGTCCCTTCGAGAATTTCACATGCGTGACATCTTTTTCACGATTTAAAATGAATTAAATTAACAAATTGCTCGACTAAAAAATATGATGGGATAGTTAATTATACATACCTTCTTCGTAGTTTGCAAGATCACAATTTTTAACGACTCGTGGAACTTTTTTCATTGCTCTTTTGAAAGATTGTATTAAACTTTTTGATCGAATTAACAATTGGTCTTTGGCATCTTGCAATTCCGCGTAGTAGGTCTCTGCAGTGTAATGAAAATTTTGGTTAAATTTTTTTAAAAATGTTATTTGAAATATTTTTTCAATTTACCATTCTTATATGTTGTCATGATTGAATATCCAAAAATTGTCATAATCAATGACCGAATTTCAGTTACAACCAGGACTTTGTAGATATTGTAAATTCTCATTTGGGCTGAAATTGTAGTGCCACATATGTTGTTTTCCGCCTGAAATATTACATGTTAAAATTTCTTTAAATGCTATTATTTATATAGCGATAAACTTACCGCTGTTGGTGAGGCTAGCATGTATAAAAGTGTATCGTGAGAGAATCTGTTTTGAGCTACAAATAAATTGTGCAAACGATGAAAAACATTCGAGAGATCTCCAGATTTGTAGGATACTAGTCCGTCGATATATTGACTGATTGTTTTCTTATTAAAGTTTTCTCGATCTGCCGAGTAGTAGATGAATCTATCGTAGAAGAAATCAATGCGATCAATGTAGGCGTTAAATTCACGTGTCAGTCCGCTTAGTTTTGCTTGTCGAGGAAGTTCAGACATGAGTTTTTCTATCAAATTGTGCATGCGGTTTAATTTTTTCGTATTTCCGTTCGCTATTTCAATTACTTTATCCAATTTTTCAGATATTTTTCCAACTGCATCTAATATTTTGTCCAACATAACTCCGGTGCTTCCGGTCAACAAGGCCGAAAATGGCAATTCACCATTTAAGACGCCCCAAGCATCGTTGGCAAAATTCGCTATTTCTTGAATATCACCAATACTCGGTATTGACAAAGTAACTTTGTTTGATTGCAGCAACAATGCCGTCAGAAAAATGATTTTTATTGAAGTTATCATGACTATTCCGATCGATATATGTAGTTCAGCTGAAAAAAATTCACTTTGAATATTTTTTCTCAATATGTAATATAATATAACTACTTCTTCGGTCAAGTTTTTCTTTATCTACATAGTTAATAGTTGCTTGGTATTATTTTTCAGTAATTTCGTGGTATTATTTTTAACTGAGCCGAAGAAAAATTGCGTGTCTATTATTATTTCTTACATAAACTCGTAGTTATTTTCTCCATAAACAAACTACATAACTATTACATAGTTGCAGCTTAAAAAACATATTTTACACTAATAATATTTTTTTCATAATAGGGCTGATAAGTGACTTTGCTCAAGGCTTCTTAATCGTTTGTTTACGTGCAATATAATTATTTAGTATTATTTTTTGTTATTTTCATCGCATTTTTTGTGATAAGCTCACGGAAAATTGATCCACGTTTATTATTTTTCAACTACTTTGCGATGATGCAACAGAGTATTTTGATCATTTAACTTTACTTCAAAAGTATTTAAAAGCATTTAAAAGTAATTCTATTTAATGTGCATTGAAATTATTTCAACAATATTCCTTATACATTTAAATTTTAGCATGCAATTTTAGCAATTTTCCTCTATCTACACACATTTTCAAGGTTTTTGCACATTGTTTATGTTTTACAGTAGAATTGAATATTAAATTTACAATGTGCACTCGAATTATTTAATTTGATCAAATAATATATATATCACTCTCTATTCGTATTTGAAAATTTTTATTGAATATTGTTTACATATTATCATGATGCTTTATTGATTCCATTTTTGGATCTCTATGAATTTTACATAGATGAATCATCTAACAATAATATATCATATAACAAATTTACCGTCAGTTTATTCTTCAGAATCGTGCTTCATATAAAGAGATAGATCAAGACTAAAAAGTCGAAAATTAATCAATCCAGCTGTATTCTTAGATCCTCTATGATAAAGTCCAAGTCCAGACAATGGGACACTTGGCTTTCCACTTACTGGTCGCGCGTCAAATATAGGAACCAAGTTGGCTTCTGCATCATCGTCTTCGACTTCAAAATTAAACCAATATTTAGGGTATAAACCAATTTTTTGCGGTTCTTTTATTTTACTAGGATCTTTTCTACGACCGTCCAACTCAATCTTTATTCTGTCAATCGTCGATTTCCAACTAATGCCGTGTTTATACTGCCACCAATCAGCTGTCTCAGGCTTCAATTTGCCGGTTTCATAGTCAAACTTTGTTGACATTATTTCTAAACCTATGTCACCGTCTGCTTTCAACTCAAAGTCAATACCCGTAAGAACATGATTCGGTGGTAGTAAAATATCATCCGTATCGAAGCTCCGGTTATTTTTAGTTATAACGTGATAAAATTCCGAAGATACAATCTCATTTGTGCCTGCATAATAAAACTGGAATTCGCTGTCAACCTCTCGTAATTCGTAGCTGGGAAATGAAACCCATCGTTCGGTAGTGGGGTCTACTCGTCCTCTCGGCAACAACTTGGCCTCTTTTACTTGATAAAATATTATTCCATTATCCTCAATAAATCGAACTCCTGTTACAACCCTGTAAGTTTATAAAACAGTTGTTTACATATCAAATTTTTTCATTTATATATCGAAAAATATTGCTTACATATTTTCACGATAATTGGATCTCCTTGGAGCCATAGAAAGGGTATGACCAGCAGGACTACGCATGTTGTAAGATGTTCGGAATGTTGTATATGTTACACCTATAATTTATAAAACATCAGGTTAAACGTGAGAATAATTGATTTTGCCAAATAAATATATTTTTTTCTACCTCGTTTATAATTCATTGGGCCAATGTCACACAAATGTATTATTCGGGATACTGTTTCTAGTGTCAGCTGCGCAGCAGAGACGTATTCATTTGACCGTTTTATAAAATCATTTTTAGCCAGGCCTAGTTCACCACTGTATGACGCTGTAAAATAAACTCATGGATTTTTCGATGAAATTCAATTGATAAATTTTCACGCTCATACCATTTCCATATATCGTTAGCAATGAATATGATGCCATTGTCATAATGAAAGCACGCATCTCGGTTACTTCAACACTCTTATAGATTTCATAGATGCTTGCCTGCGACGACATGCCTCTGCTGCACTCCGTGTCCTCATTGCCCTGAATTAATCAGAGATTCAGATGGTACTTTTAAGGAATTTTTACTTGAGAATGTGTGGATAATTTATTATGTTACCTTGATATCTTCAGACAGTAGATAGAACAGTGAGTCCTTGTAAGTTGCGGATCTACCGGGAATAAATAAACGGTGCATCTTGGCGAGAACGTCAACGAGATCACCTGCATCATGGGATATAACGCACTCAATGAATCGCAACAAGGTGGTAGAGGTGAAATTTTTTCCCGAGTCTGTGAGGCGTTGTAGATTGTCATACAAGTAGTCCACTCGTTCCATGTAACTATGTAATCTACGCATAGATTTATCTACTTTATCTCGAAGCGGAAGTTTGACGAGCATCTGCTCCAATAGTTCCGTCATATCGTCTATTTTTTCGCTATTTCTCATCAGCGTATCCGACAACTGATCCACTTGTTCGTCTAGTCGTTCAACTGCCGCCATGATTTTGTCTAGCATAACCCCTGTACTTCCGGTTAATAGGGCGGAAACCGGCAAATCACCGTTCAGTACGCCCCAGGCATCATTCGCGAAATTAACAACTGTTTGGATATCACCTATCCCGGTGGACTCAACTGAGTTGCTTAAACCGGCAAATCACCGTTCAGTACGCCCCAGGCATCATTCGCGAAATTAACAACTGTTTGGATATCACCTATCCCGGTGGACTCAACTGAGTTGCTTGATTCTAGCAGTATACTAGCTGCCAAGATTATTTTCACCCCGAAGTGAAACATTTTTTTTTATTCAAGTATTCCGATCAGAACGTTTGTCGCTACAGTTCGCGTTCTATGCTGAATGTTAAATGGATACATTGTAGTTTTTCTTTCTTTTTTTTTTTATTCAAGTATTCCGATCAGAACGTTTGTCGCTACAGTTCGCGTTCTATGCTGAATGTTAAATGGATACATTGTAGTTTTTCTTTCTTCTCTGGATAATTGGCACTTGGTAGATGGGGGGATAATTATTATTTAAATAATCGACGGTCATGCGAATAGAGGAACATTTAACATTTAATTTATGCATTATCAACAACGCAAAGGTAAACTTATTTTTTTTTAATGCACGAAAACATTTTTTAGATATTATGCAACACAGAAAAAAATACATTTTTCGTTCTGTCGTAATTAAAAAAAAAAAAAAACGTTCAATATAATTTGAAGACATAAAATGACAAATAGAATGGGAAAAAAACGAGAAAAATTATTTTCACATTGAATATCATATTTATTTGTTTTGTTTAAAAATTATATTAGATTTTACATTGTTGCATTCATATATTCTGAGTAGTCGATCGAATAAATTTGAAAATTTTAAAAACTGGCATCTTCTTTACCCATGCGAAAGCCAAGGCTTATTCCTGATAGTGATCCAGGTGGATTTAACTGCAGCGTTCTAGCATCGAAGAATGGTGCAAGAACATGATCTATTGCAGGGGCTAATTCAAATCATATGTAGTTATTCATTCGTCATTTACGTTTCCATGTGAGATTGAAATATTTTCTCAAATTATGTTCAGTAAATTCATTACTACAGAATCCATACCAGTCGGAGAAAGTACCTTATTTACCGCTCTTGACAATCGAATGTCATACCTTCAATATCGAAATAAAAAATCCTACCCACCGTTTCGTCAATATCAATGTCTCTGTGACTATAATCGATCAGATGTTAAAATAACTTGATCTATGATGACAAATACATCAAGATATCGATCTCACTATAGGTAATATCTTCTTTCACCCTTCGCGTCCAGTTCAGTCTCAATTTCCAGAATTGGTATCTATCTTTTAATGCTTATAATTTATATACATTACCTTGTGACCGGTTCTATTAGTAATTTGAAGTCAATTTTCTATCATTATTTTTTTTTCTATATCTCTATAATATTTATATTTTATTATTATTATTTTTAAAATATAAACGTTTCGATTTTAATTACACTGCACGTTTGTGCATTTTCAAGGTTTCTTTAAAACAGCGTTGCTGGCTTTTATATAACAACACTATTAAAAACACTCTTTCATGTACTATTTATTTATTATTTCTGCACGAAAATTATGCGATAATTTTCCTCAGTTGATAACGAAAAATTTAGCAATATTGATAGATAAATTTTAATATTCGAAAAAATATCAATCAGTAAAGGGTTAATGTTTTTTGTTGTGCAATAACGATATATTATTAGTTGTAGAAATTATAATAAGGAAATTTGAACAAATTTTCTCTATATATATAATTTCCTGCATATACATGTATATATTATGTCACTTGATACATATTTATTAGTGCAATTCTTTCAAGCAGATCTATTTTTCATCATGATTTCGCTTCATTAGACTTATCATATCGATAGAAAAAACTTCAAACTGTATAATACCGCCTGATTCAGAATTTCCTCTGTGAAAAAGTCCCAGACCAGCAAGTGGAAAACTGGGATTTCCTCCCACTGGCCGCGCGTCAAACATGGGGATCATATTGGCTTGCATGTAGTCGGCACCTACTTCAAAGTAGAAGTGTCCTTTACGATATAAATCAATTTTTTGCGGCTTATTGATGTTACTTGGATCCTTCAGATTATAAACATCCAATTCTCGTCTTTTTTCTTTGGAATAAGCATTAATACTATATCCCCACATCGATGTATCGGGGTTTAATTGACCAGTTTCATAATCGAATTCACATGACATCAACTCCAGAGTTGCATCGTCCTTAGGTATTACAAATTTAATACCCGTGATCAGTCGATTCGGTGGCAGCAAAATTTCATCTACATTAAAGCCCCGATTACGGTAATATACAATATTGATGTCAGACGATTTTACAAGTTCATCTGTGCCAGTATGGTAATATCCCCACTCATCATCAACTTCTCTTAATTCGTAGTCGGGTAATGGAATCCATCGTTCTGTTGTGGCGTCTACGCGTCCTTTAGGTTTTCAACTTGGCTTCTTTTATTTGATAAAATATTACTCCATATTTTTCAGTAAATCGTACCCCAGTTACAACCCTATAAGTTCATAAAATCGTTGTCATTTATAAAATTTTTTATTTTTTTTTTTTCCGTAGAATATTGCTTACATATTTTCATGGTAATTTGATTCCATTGGTAGCAATGACATTGTGTGACCAATCGGCTTGTACCATCTGTAAGTTTTTGTGAACTTCACGTAGTTCTCATCTGAGACAATAAAAATATTATTGGATATCAGAGGTTGATTGAATTATTAATTGATTGATTGATTGATTGATTGATTTATGTAGAAAATTTTCTTTCTTACCTGCTTCATAATGATATGGGGCGATGTCACATAAGTATAAAGATCGAGGAACTCTTTCCAGAGTGAGTTGAGTAACTGAGACATATTTTTCTGAGCGTGCTATGAGATCATTCTTGGCTGAACGTAGTTCACCACTGAATGATGCTGCACAAATATAAACTCATGGATTTCTCAATGAAATTTAATTGATAAGTTATAGTGTATTTACCATTTTCATATATTGATAACAGTGAATATGCTGTCATTGTGATGATGAAAGCACGCATCTCGGTTATTTCAACACTCTTATAGATTTCATAGATACTCGTTTGAGATGGAATATCCTTGCTACACTCAGTGTCATCAGTGTTCTTAAAAAGTAGGGGTGGCTTTTAATTCAAAAATTTTTTGTTTTAAATGTAGAAATAATTTACCTGCATTCTTTCAGACAGTAGATAGAATAGTGAGCTCTCGTAAGTTGCGGATCTTCCAGGGACAAATAAATGGTGCATCTTGGTGAGAACGTCAACAAGATCACCAGAGTCTTCGGATATGACGCTGTCAATGTACAGTAACATAGTGAATCGAGTGAAATTTTTTCCTGATGTTGCCAAAAGTAAGTTTTCAAACAAAAAGTCCACTCGTTCCATATAAACCTGCAATTGGCGCATTGATTTGTCCACTTTGTCTTGGAGAGGAAGTCTTGTAAGCATATGCTCCAATAGATCGGTCATATCGTCAATTTTTTCGCCATTTTCCGCTACTGTATCCGCTATCACGTCCAGTTTCTCTGCTATTTCTTCAACCCCTGCCATTATTTTATCCAACATGATCGTTGTACTTCCCAAGAAAAGGGCACTAGCCGGTACATCACCGTTCATTACACCCCAGGCATCATTTGCGAAATTAACCACTGTTTGGATATCACCTATCCCGGTGGACTCAACTGAGTTGCTCGATTCTAGCAGTATACTTGCTGCCAAGATTATTTTTATCCCGAATGGAAGCATTTTTTTTTGATACAAGTATTTCTATTAGAACGTTTGTTGCTATAGTTTATGATCTATATCCAACTGCGGACATTTTTTAGATATTTTGTAACTCGGAAGAAAATACATTTTTCGTTTTGTCGTAATTAAAAAAAAAAACAATTAATATAATTGTAAGACATGAAATGACAAATGGGAAGAAGAAAAATAATTTTTATATTGACCATCGTATTAATTTATTCTATTTAAAAATTGTATTAGATTTTACATTGTTGCATTCATATATTCTGAGTAGTCGATCGAATGAATTTGAAAATTCAAAAAACCGGCATCTTCTTCACCCATGCGAAGGCCAAGGTTTATTCCTGAAAGAGGTCCTCGTGGATTTAATTCTAGCGTTCTAGTATCGAAAAATGGTGCAAAATCATCCTCTCCGATTGTAGAGGAAAATTTAAACCATAGTTTATTATTATTCATTATTCTTTCTACAGCAGTCAGCGGATTACGTTTCCAAGTGAGATCTAAATATTTTCTCCGTGGACGTTTCTTTTTACTAGAAAATCCATACCATTTTGATTCTGAGTTATTGCTTAATTTACCGCTTTCATAGTCGAATGGAGTACCTTGAATATCGAAATACAGATCCCCAGATTTTGTGTCTTCAATATCAATGCCTGTGACTAATGTATTAGGTGGCAAAACAATCTTATCTAAGTACATGGATCGCTTGTCGGATTTAAATACAAATATCTTGGGATATTCCATCGGCTGATCAGATCCCAGTAGATAATATCTTTTATTACCATTCGCGTCCAGTTTAATTTCAACTTCGGGTAGTGGTATCCATCTTTCGGTGCTTATATTCACGTTACCTTGAGGCAACAATTTAGCTTCTTTTAATTGCAGATGAATTAAATCATTCTCTTTGACGAATCTCACACCGGTAGCAACCCTGAAAATACAATACATGATAAACTTATTTATTTGAAATTCAGAATGATATATTATACATACATATTATTCGCAACATCTGTGACTATATCTTTTATATAAATTGACTCACCCACTTCACCATTATCCCAATAGCCTTTGGAAAATTTTGCGTACGTGACATCTTTTTTCCCATGGTTTGAAATGAATAGAATCAGCATATTATTAGATTAAAAACATATTATAGGATGTCGATTATATTACGTACCTTCCACATATTTTTGCTGATCGCAATGCTCAACGAGTCGCGATACATTTTTTATTGATACTTTAAATGATTGTATTAAATTTTGTGATCGAGTAATCAAGTGATTTTTAGCACTGTTCAATTCATCGTAGTAGGTTGCTATATAGGTGAAAAGAAATTTTTCGGTTAAATGTGTCTTTGATTATTTCTAATTTTTTTTTTTCTAATTTACCATTGTCATATACTTTTTTCATTGAATATGCAAACAGTGTCATAACATAAGCACGAATTTCAGTTATTGTCAAGATTTTGTAAATATTGTAAATTCTCGTTTGAGACGAAATTTTAGAGCCACAAATATTTTTCTCAGAAACCAACATGTGCAAAAGTGTATCATATGCGAATCTGCTGTCATATACAAATAAACGGTGCAGACGATTAAGAACATCCGGCAAATCTCCTTTTTCGAATGAAACAATTCTATCTATGTACTGATTGATTGTTTTTTTATTAAAGTTGCTTCGATCTGCCGAATAGTAGGTGAATTTATCGTATAAGTAATCGATGCGATCAATGTAGGCATTGAATTCGCGTGTCAGTGCGTCTAGTTTAGTTTCTCGAGGAACGTCTACCATTAGTTGCTGCAATAAATTGTGTATGCGATTTAATTTTTTGGAATTTCCGTTTGCCACCGCGATTACATCGTCCATTTTCTCAGTAATTTTTTCAACTGCGTCCAGTATTTTGTCTGTCACTACTTCAGCACCTCCGGTGAAAAGTGCGCTTATTGGCAATTCGCCATTTAAGACACTCCAAGCATCGTTGGCAAAGTTTACAATATCTGCAATATCACCAAAACCCGGAAACGATAAAACAATTACGTTTGATCCCAGCAATAGTGTGGTCACAAAAATTATTTTCATTGAATTTATCATGACTATCGGTTATTCAGTTCAGTAACGCAAAAAAAATATCTATGTACTGTGAATATTTTTGCTCAATATTCAGTATAATATACGGTTTGGTTAATTTTTTCTTTATCTTATATAGTTAATAGTTGTTTCGTGTTTTTTTGCAGTGATTCTGTGGTATTACTTTTAAAAATTACACCCGAAGAAAATTGTTCACTGATCATTATTTTTTACATAAGTTTTTAATTATTATTTTCAACTTATTGTAACATTGTAATTTGATATAGGTAATTTTCTTTAAATTTTTCTTCATTGTATCATTTTTTCAAAGTTTTTCCTATCTCTATACTATACTTATATTTAATTTTAATTATTGCCTGAGACACTATACGATTCTTTCCAGTACTGCATATATAATTATAATTATATATTACTTGATGCATGTTTATAAATATTAGTTTTTTCAATCAATCTATTTTTCATCGTCATCATCTGTATCCCGTTTCATATAAGCCGATATATCAATCGAAAAGACTTTAAAATGTATTATGCCACCTGAATCATGAGATCCTCGGTGATAAAGCTCTATTCCTTACAATGGAACACTGATGGGATTTCCTCCCACTTGTCGCGCATCAAACATGGGGATCAAGTTACTTTCTGTCTCGTCCTCTTCTACTTGAAACTTTAACCATGCTTTACCAAATGAATCAATTTTTTGCGGTTGATTAACTTTGCTAGGATCCTTTAAATATCGAACATTTATATAATATCTTGTTCCATTCATTCTGCTAATGCTACTTAATCGCGACCACCACTCGCCTGTGTTGGGCTTTAATTTACTGGCTTCATAATCAAACTCGGTTGTCAAGACTGTCATAAATACATCCTCTGTAACTATTTCAAATTCAATACCCGTTATGAGTCGATCTGGCGGCAGCATAATCCTGTCCATGTCGAAGCTTCTATTATCTTTAGTAAGAATGATAATTTCAGATAAATCTACGGGCATATCGTCTTCTACATCGTAGAATACATAGTCGTTGTTAACCTCTCGTATTTCATATTCAGGCAATGGAACCCAATGTTCTGTACTCATGTTTACTTTTCCTTTTGGCAATAACTTGGCTTCTTTTATTTGAGGGAATATATAACTCCATTTTTTTCAGCCAATCGAACGCCTGTTAAAACCCTGTAATTTTATAAAAAAAATTTATTTAATAATTTTTTATTTATCGAAAAGAATATTGATCCTTACATATTGTCCCCATAATTTGCTCTCACTGGTAGCAAAGAGAATGTATGACCAAACGGATTGGGCATGTGATAACTTGTTGAGAATTTCACAAAAGTCTCATCTAAAGACATAACAATATTATTTGAATATCATGTTGGTTGATTTATGTAGAAAAAATTTTTTTTTTACTTAGTCTATAATTATTTGGTCCAATATCGCATAAATGTATTGCTCGGGGTGTTGTTTCTAGAGTGAGTTGGGCAACTGAGAGATATTTACGGGAGCGCGCAATAAGATCATTCTTGGCTAAACCTAGTTCACCCCGGAACGATGCTGTAAAGTTACCGATATCTCAGTAAAACTAAATTTTATCATGTATAAAATGTTTGATAGGAATATTTTAAATTTCTTATTACCGTTTTCATATATTGACATCAATGAATATGAGGCCAGTGTGATGATATAAGCACGAATCTCAGTCACTTCCACGTTCTTATATACTTCGTGTATACGCGCTTGAGATGAAATGCCCTTGTTACACTCACTATCGCCAATGTCCTTAAAAAATAAGAGTGGTATTATTTTTATAAAAATTTAAATGTGCCAATTATTCACCTTCATTTTTTCCGACAGTAGATAGAAAAGTGAATTTTTGTAAGTTGCGGATCTTCCAGGGACAAATAAATGGTGCATCTTGGTGAGAACGTCAACGAGATCGCCATCTATGTCGGATGTTGTGCTGTGAATGTACTGTAACATGGTAAATCGAGTGAAATTTGTTCCTGATGCTGACAACCAACGTAAGTTGTCGTACAAAAAGTCGACTCGTTCCATGTAACTCTCTAACTTGCGCATGGATTTATCGACTTTGTCTTGGAGAGGAAGTTTAACGAGCATCTGCTCCAATAGATCAGTTATATCGTCAATTTTTCGGCTATTTTCCAGCACTGTATCAGCTAATACATCCAGTTTGTCTGCTATCTCTTCAATTCCTGCCATTATTATTTTCAAGGGCTCTGTGTCGCCTTCAAAAAGGCTGGAAAACGGTAAATCACCGGTTAGTACGCCCCAAGCATTAGTCGCAAAATTAGTCACTGCTTGGATATCATCGATTCCTATTGACACAACTAGTTTGCTTGATCCTAGCAATACCCATGCTATCAAGTTTATTTTCATCCCAAACTTAAACATTGGAGTTTTTTTTCTTGCCTAAAAACGCAGTACTTATAATCCTGCAAAAATATTTGGTGTAGTGTATTTTCTGAACTGAGTTTGCAAGTAATTTACTCTATAGTTTTCTTCGTTTGAATAATTAGCACGTAATAATCAACGGACATATGATTAGTTCGATATCCTATCGTCACACAACAAAAAAAAAAGCATAGAAAGACAATTTTCTAAAACATTAGAGTATTTTGTTACTATTGAGTAATTTTTTTCATTATCAACGTTTAGATAAGGCTATTTTTTGTTGCATAAAAATAATTTTTACCAACAAATATTCTACAATATAGAAAAAATATACATTTGTTATTATTATTATCATTATTCAATATATAATAATTTTAAGAGAAAAAATCTTGATTAGGGAGAAAAAAAAATTCTTTTACCATGTTGGCCAACATGTTTATTTAACATTTGATTGACACTCTTATTATATTTTAATGCACATTAATTTGTAATATATTTATGCATTACGATATCAATAGATAGTTATAAGTCAACAACAAAAGATTATCAATATATGACATTTCAAAATTAATATATTTTTAAAGAATCTTCTCTAAAAGCCATGTATTGTTGTATATTTCATATTATAGTATCGATACAATCGATAATTATTTTTCACTCAAATATATGTAGATAGTTACATTTATATAAATCATCAAATATATTTTTTATAGTTGTTTTTTTCAAGGCTTTCTCATTTAAAACAGTTTGTTGAATAGTAACAAACTCTTTATCAAAAATTATTGTGTTTTTTCACACAAAAAAAGTGCACTTTCAATTTTTATCATTCAATTTTTTTTACCTCATTTTTCTACATTCGTGATAGATGTCTATCATTTTTCATATTACAAGAGCTATTTTCGCTCACCTTAACACAATTCAATATAACGTCAAAACACGAAGCACATAAAATCCAATTGAATACATGTGTATATAGGTATTAAAATGTGACTTCGGACGGATGTTCGATGCAATTTTTGTTTTCGTTTGTCTATTTGTTTTGTTTTGTTTTGTTTTTTTTTTTTGAGGTACAAGACTCTAAATAATTAATCCACTTTATGATTTTTCTCACTTATTACTAAATTAATATATATTCCCCCGTGATGTCTGGCTAGATGTCTGGAAGATTGGGATTAAAGGCTGCCAAATTCGCGCAAAACGCGATTTCCCAATGGCAATGGAGGACGGAAATTGTTAATAACCTGCAGAAATTAAAACAAACCATTAGTTGGATATGTAATTTTCTATTAACCAATTGAAAAATACTTTTCTAATACTTACCACTCCATGATTCTCGCTACAAGGACACTCAGCACCCCTGGGAAATTTCCTCAAGTTGCGGAAAATATTCAGTTGATGATGAGATACCTCGATGTGTTTTTTAAACAAAACCCAGGTAACGCTTTCGTTGAATGGTGGAGTAGTCAATGAGCCCAAATAAGTCCAGTATCCATTATCATCTTGATGAATCAAAGAAAAAAATTAGTTAAATTTTTTTAAAAACTTTTTCTCAGCTAAACTGTATCGATCGTGCTTCTGTATGTAGTAGCACTAGCTTAGGAGGCTTGCGAGTGCACGTTTTAATTAATATAGCTGTGTTAAATAGTGTTTATTAGGATTTTTGTGCTATTAATTGTTCAGTCAAGTTCCCAAATGTAGGTTTTTTCGTCTGAACATTTCTTACGAACCTTGAAAATCACATTTGTTATCACGAATGATTTTGTCGGCCCATCTCATGCATGGATTCACACATCTACCCGCTCGTCCACCACGTACTGTTGTTATTAATTAGTTAGTAGCAAAAAAACATGGCTAAACATTGATTGATTAGCCGCATCGATTATAGATAAATGAATTTAGACATCAGGTTAGAAGAACAATTTTTTTTATCGATTGTCATTAACTTACCAGGAAGTAGCTTGCTTGGGTCAATAGCATCGACAATTTCCACTATTTCATCCTTGTGCGACACGTAAGGCAACATTCGAGCAATTTTATCCATTTCTCCGTGCGGTTTTCCCACCTGCAATTAATTACCATCATTTATTGATTAGAATTTATTTCTTCCTGTTTATTTTGCCTCTCGTTTGTCGGACTTTGAGCCAGTTAAATTTGTGGAATACCTCGAGTCATTGTGTGTGACTTATATAAGCGTTCATTTAATTCATAGCCTCTGCATCTCTATTTTCTACAATCGAACATGTGGAAATAATGCATAAATTCACGTAAACTAAATTAGTATTCGTCGCACAAAAATTTTCTTACATAATTCATTTTGACATTGTAATGTCCTTTATTCGAAGACACTTGTATCTAATGTATTCAAGGAGTTATGGAAAAAGAACAGATACAGGTATATAACGTTGTGTAATTTTGTTTCGTAACTTATCGCTAAACAATGTGTATCACACACGTGTTAATTTTAAGAGTTTTTTTCGGCGCAACTGTTGGTTTTATATTTATTTAAAAAATTAGCTGATTGAAATAAGCTGCTTCAATTTGAGAACTTACTTGACAAACAACGAATTATTAAACAACAAATTTTTACCTTGAGGAAAACGCCGAGTACAGCGAGTCCATCAGGTCGTTTAGCCGCGTCAGCAAATGTTCGGTACTTGGTGGTATTCCAGTGGACGAGATGTAGCTGAAATTAAATACAATTGAACTATTAATTTAAAAAATTTCATGGCTCAATTAGAAAAAAAATGTGAGTTTGTTGATTGAGAAATGACCGACAAATCGCAATATATTTGTTGCTAGTTAACTCATGCACAGGGTCCATTGTCTATTGACTTGATAATCGATGCAGTGGCTGGGTTATTCGGCCAACTAGTGAATACAGGTTAACTAATTGATGTAGATAATTTTTTAGAATGAAGTTAAGTGCTTGGGGGATTGTTTTTTTGATGGAAAAATATAATAATTTACCTCGCCGGCATATGCTTGACCGTCTACTGTATGCTCGGAACCTTTCGAGTCACTGCAACCCCAGTGGCAATGGTATTGCTCCAATTTGTAGACGTCATCCATCAAGGGGCCTCCAGTCAAGTCTAATAACAATTAATAGAGCCTGCAGCTGTATATACATTTGCTACAAACGTGACAGTGGAAATTAACTCTAAAAAAATTAATATGCCTCAGGGTTATCCAAATTATTCATCTATTTAATTCAATTTTTTCGTTCATTTTTAAAAAGTAAAAAAAATTGTGATGCTCTCATTTTTGATAGCTATTCGGCTTACAACTGGTTAAAGCAAGATTTTACTCATCACAAGAAATTATGCTTTTAACCACAGTAATTTATATTTCCAATGATTTCATATAATTTTCTTTTTCTCATTAAAAAAAAATTGTATTAACATTGATTGGGATTTATCGATGCATTATCTATACTTATATTTCCGGCGGATAATTTTTTTCTACTCTCTCAAATCAAACTTCATTTCCATCATCAACCTCCAAGCGGATATGCTCGATTAAATGTTATATATAGGCTGATAATGTGGAACAAACGTTGTGTGGTGTAAAAAAGAAAAAAGAGGGTTTCATATAGTATGTGTCATATTTACCTATTTGGGACACACATTGTAGAAAATTTATTTAACGGCATAGCGAGTTTTATGATCTATATATTTCTTGAGAATGTCAGTATAAACATTTGTGGTTGGATAAAATTACTCACAAGTTCCTTCGCCGTCACAGTCGACGCGCCAGCAATAGCCTGGATTTACGAGTTTTCTTGAAGTAGTCGCTGAGTACCTCCATTTGAGTGGCTTGTTGCTCAGTGCTTCGTGATCAGATTCTGCACGTTGCGTTTCGATGTTTACTGGGCTCTGTCGAGAGCCTGCTGCCATTGGGAATTTGGCCTCCCATGTATCGGGACCTTGAAAAAATTATTCTTGTTATACTTTCTTAATTGTAATTAAATATTTATTCTAAATGTATATATTGATTGAAACGAGTGATGGGAAATGTTGAGTTTACTGGCTCCATCCAATCATCGCAGTCTGTAATTTTGTTCAATCAAGGTCGAACGTGCAAAGTCATTCGACAAGTTGAATGTTGTTATTATTATCATTAGTTGAGATTAACATCTTTTTACTGATGCCACTGTCAGTGATCCACTTGTCTATTAGACGAAATTACGATATTGCGAGTAAATTAAGAATAAATGAGAGGAACAATTATTTCATCAAACGTGACACAGAGATACGAAGGTTACGGTAGTGAGTGATGAAGGACATTGAGCATCAGAGCGTGTGGTGACTAATATAAGGTCACTTTTTTGTTATACTTATGAATTTTTTTCTTTATTAACTTTGAAAAATTTTCCGGAAATTAATTAGAATGAAGAAAAAATTTAGTTTTCGTGTCAGGATTTTATTGTTCTGCTTTTTTTTTCATATTTAACTAAATGTTTCAATTGTTTAGACCTTCTAGTGCCATTGAAATATTTAGTTAGCCACTACTCTCTGTGTGCGCCTATAGACTGTCGTATATAGTTGCACGAAATGTTTTTCAATACTGGCGAGCTAATGTTAATCGATATTAGAAAAAAGAATTGGCTGTCTGTCTTTGATATTGACATGTTAAATTTTTTATAAAACGATGAGAAATATATATTGTGAAATACGCTTGAGAAATATTTTCTCACATTATGTTTATCCAGATTTATCGTGAAAAAATTTTTAAAAGTCTGCCATGGCTAAGTTTATCTGTGTATATTGACTTTAATAGTAAAAACTTGATTTCAATATTGATGAACACTCTGATAACTCGACTATCATAATTTTATTTACAATATTTTATTGCTCTTTGCCATGCTTTGCTGATAAAAAAATTGTATTTTCACATTTTTAAATGCTTATAAAAATAGACTTGATGATGCTTTTTTTTTAGATTTTCAAGGGCAAACGATATTTCACGCCACATTGATCAATTTATGATTATTAGGTGTTCTCAAGTTGTCAACAAGTATCTCAAATGTCCTAGACATTTTAATGGCTTGTCACAAGAAAAAAAAAATTCTACAAACCATTAACATTCACTGTTCACTAATTCGCGTGTTATGAGACGTAAAAAATTCATCTACATAATTGAATTTTTACATTGTGTCTTTTATTTCACATTTAGTACTTTTTTTTCTGTGTTTTATAATATTTAAGTACTGAAAATCCGGTATTTAGTTTATTTACAAGGAGTTTTTTTTATTGAAAAAAATATTTAGCAAGTTTTTTTCTTGTTTTCGGATTTTTAATGCATTTTAACTGAATTCTCCTCAAGATTCCTTTTTAAAAGAACTTTATATTCGTACTTATGTATTCCATTTGACTGCCTGAATGTCCGCACAATTATTTATAAATGATGACGTCAAGCAATCGATATCCGTTAAACAATTGTCGTGAATGCATAATAACGGGTTTGTATCATATCGAGTATTATATCGAATTTCAAAAGAGATTATGTATTTTAGATCACTGATAAAGGTTTATTTAAATACTTATCTCATTTTAAGTAGTCAAACTAATTTCAAATCAATTAATCAAATTTATTCGCGCGATAGAAGAGGCGTTGCTAGCTCTAATAATCTACAATTTTCTCCGACCTATATGCACGTGAATAGATATACAGGCATGGCAGTGAAAAATGATACGGGATCTGGTGATCAGGTGTCTAATACTGCCAATAAGTAGCTACGCATCAGTTTATTAAATTCTATATTTCGAGGAATTTTTTTTTTTCATTTTCCTTGTGATGGAAATTATTATTGTTTTAAAAAATATTACATTGTCATTTTACTATAGTTGTCGCAAAGACTAAACTAGGAAAAACTGATTGGCATTGATGATTCGATACTTTATTGTTCTTTCTGATAAATAATGCATGATAAAAAAATTTATAATCATGAAGAACTCATTGAAATCGATCACGGGCAAAATATAGTCGTATTTCCGCTTGCATTTCGTTCTCGCGCTTTAATTAAACTTGTCACGCATTGACTTCCTCACATAATTATCATCTTTTTCAATACATTCTTAATGTGTCCACATTACAGCAGTCCTACAGCATTTGATTATAATTTTTTCGTGTCATTGATTTTTGGATGGAAAAAAAATTTGTCTTTTTGCCTCTTGTCTATCCGTGAGGGAAATTATGGTTAGGAATAATTACAGAAAGGATGTTGGCTGATTTTCAGAGATGAGATAGGAGTTTAAGTGGAACTACAGGTGCATCGACCGACCTCAAAAGAGAAAACTATTGATTTCCATTTACAACACGATTCTATATGCACTGCCTTGGTACCATCGTCTCGCCCTCTATTTCAATCATAGCAAAAATATGTAAATAAATTTTTAATCATTTTTTTCAAATATCTTATTCCATATAGTTAGATATGATTTTTTTTTTAAATATTAAAAGCTATCTAAAATCTGTTTTTTCGATACAAATTTTGTTTGATTTTTTGTTGTTGTTTATGTGGAGTGTTTTGAGGTAAATTTCTATTTACAGAACGCTCGAGGTCGTTAACTCGGTATGAGAATAGCTTGAGGCGGTCGTTTTACCGCCATGGCACGTGATAACAAAATGTTTATATTTTACTGTTGGACTTGTGTCATAACAAATGAGCGACAATTATAATGCATTCAGTCATCTAGTTAGAGCATATTTAAAAAAAAAACCTTTCAAATAATTTTCAAGTTTGATAATTTAACCTATTTATAGATCCTATTTTAATCTCAAGATAATTGTCTCGCAATGAATATAACATGCATTAAATTTTCAAATCGTGTCGTTAAAAATAGGTTTGGTCCCATTTACCTGTAGATAGTCGACAATTAAAAACAGTCGTAATTATATATCAAGTTATATATCCCAGAAAAAAATTTTTTTAAGCAACATACTACTTACTTAATTATAACAACAAAAAAAACTGACGATTTCAAGTTTGAATCTTCGAATTGAATAGGATGCGGCGTTGATTGCGATACATGATGGAAATGTTTGTTTGAAACGTTTGAATGAAAAAATTTTAAAATTAGAAATTTGTTTTACAGTAGTGTCCTTCAAAAACCGGTTTTTACGTTCATTAGCATACAAGTACATCAAGTTAGTTGAAGCAGAAAAAAAATGAAATTCTTCGAAAGATATTTTGTTTTATTTTGAAAAAAAAAAAAAAAATTTGCTGGATAAACTTACCATTGCGGGCATAGTCCCAAGAAGTTACCCAGCCATCCATCGCGGGGGGATTTTACCGGAAATTAAGATCCGAAAAATTAAGATCCGAGTACAGGCCCGTCCCGCTCGTTTTGCCCACTTGGATGAACTGTGTACTGGAGAAAATGCCTCGGGCGCTTTGTAGACAATTCGATGTGTGTCGGTGATGGATGTTATTCACAAACGTGTCCGTTTTATTTTTTCAAATGGACTCGGTTATCAATATGTGTCAATGAGATGTCAAATTGAGTTGGCGTTTCTCTGTTAATTGATCTTATTTATTTTATCGTAAAAAAATTAGCTGCCTCGCAGAAATGACGAATTTTTCCACGAGTTTCTCATTAAATTGCACTCACAAGATGCTTTGCCTTTCACTGTTACGGCTGTTAAAGGGGACCGGCCGGTTCTCGTGATACTTTATAAATCGCCTCATCACGTGACTCACTTGAGCGCATGCGCATGTAAATATTTACACGTGCACAGAGTTGCACACGCAGCGCGTACTGCCTCTCCCACTCGCACTGGAGTTTCCGGACACATGATTATAGACGCAAAGTTTTGTTTTCGGCCATTTAAATTCAATCAGATTGCTTCTTATCAATATTGGCAAATCGATTATTCAATTTTTCCATCGATTAATTAATCTGTGTTGATAAAAAACAATGTCATTCATCTCATCAGAAATTATAAAAGTAAAGAATTATTTTGTAAATAATTCTTTTTTTTATGATTTTATATTTAGATGGACTATTATAGAATACATGTTAAAATGGATATTTAAGTGATGAAAATTGCGGTAATTTTTTTGGATGCTCAGTGACGTAAATGAGAAAAAATTGTTATTATTATTTTTTTTTTGGTATAGAGCCGCGTATTCTCGTAATTTCACGTGACCGTGGTTCTTATCGCTTTATTATCTCGCTTTATTATCTCTCCACAAATTGTTTGATAAGTATACAATATCTGCTGATGAGATAAAATTATTATTATTCGTAAAAACCCATTCAGTGTCATTATTTGAGTTGTCACGTCAACAGTATTTTAGTTTTTTTCTGATACATATAAAAATAAAATATATAAAAGAATGACATTGGCTAATATTATATTTTAGATTTGGGAGAAAATATCTAAATAATAGCTTTTGTTCTTGATAGTCACGCGGAGTTATATTTTTGTCTTGTCTGGAATATATATACGTATAATTGGGGAGCGTTTTTTGTGTCATTATTTATTTGAAAATGTGGAATAATCTACAAATAATGATAAAAAATTGTGACAGGTATATTAATAAATTTTTAATGAAAATTGAACGATCGATATATTTCCAAGTACAGTATATTTTTATTAAGGTCAAATTGATTTTGACGGATAATTAAGATAAAAAATTTACTTTGCGTTTCTGGTAATTAATAAGAATGAATTATGTTTTATTTTCCGTTTCGTTTTTTATTTTATGTTGTCAGGAATCTTATATTACGTTTTGGTGATGTTTAGAATGATTCATCCAACAACTCCAGATGTCTTTATCGACCTTGTGCGCTTTATATAGCTATTTGTTGAATTTTAACTGTCCAAAAAGAAAATATTACGTATAGTTGCTAGCATGAATTTCACAACTAAACAGAACGCCTCCCAAGTGGTGAATATTTGTGGAAATACTCGGTTACATATTGAGATTGGGGAAAAAATTATATCTTGAGTAACATTACGCAATAGAAAATGGATAAAGGAAATATAGAGACTTATATTCACATATATTTGAGTGCATATGTAAATCTCAAAATTGTTTCAATGGATTAATTCAATGACATTGAGTGAAATTATCATATGAAAACGGGAAATAAGTGGGTTATAAATGACTTAATTTTTTTATTTTCCTAGCATGACTTTTATTTTATCTTAAATTTACACTTTTTGAATATTTTTTTAAATTTAATTATGCATATATGTATATCCACCGTATACATATACACTTGATATATAAATTTTTTTTTGTGCTCGCGCGAGATTTCAATTTTTTCTTGCTCAGAAAATCTTTCAAAGTCCTTTTTTTTTTGTTAGTACTATCATTTTTATAAGTACGTTAATAGTTTTTTTTTTTTGTCGTTTTTTCAGTTTGCTTTTGTTATTTATATTTATTATCTCGTTAGAAGCACGCGCCTTTTATTGATGAGGTTTAAAATAAAAATATTTGTTGCATTCACAAACATTACATATATATATATAATTCATTCGCTTGGCGTTTACACATTTTCCCGTATAAAATGAAGTACACGAGGATTGTTATTTTTTTCATATCCTGCACGGATAATACATGTTACTTTTCAATTAGTGATTACATTAGGTTCTTATTATTTATACACAATCTCTATATGGTAATGAGGCGATGATGGACTACTACACACATACATACATACCTTGACATTCGCTCGACGGACGCAAAATATTGCGATGATATGATAAAAAGCGCGATATGAGACCCCTGCTCTCTTCCTCGCCTTCATATAATTTATCGCAGAATCATTTTTCGCACACTTATAACATTAGACTCAACACATTGTCACCAATTAACTTTATCAGGTAATTAACAATTTTTTCCTCCTCTTTAAATTTGAAAAGCTTTAGAAAAAACAAGCCAGTTAAAAGAAATTTCTTAAATCATAATTCTGCGATAAACAATGTATGACACAATCATAACTACAGATACATATATACATATGTGTATATATGGATAAATGTATGCTTTTTTTTGGATAGATAAGTAAATATATGCTATGTTACACAGTTATGAAGTTATGATATTACGTATAAACTTATTTCATTAATCAATAACACAATCTTCGTCATATAGTGTTTATATCGGCAAAGCTAGAGCAAGATAATAAGTTGAGAGTATCTCAAATATCACGAAAACTATACAGAAGAGATATATTCAATGTGAATATTTTTTTTTTTACAGGATATTCACCGGAAAAAAGTTTTTTCACAAAAGTTTTCTCTCGAAATTTCCGTGATACTTGACAAAAAGAATCTCAACTTTTTATTTTACTGAAGCAACGTTTGATGAGAAAAATCATCATTTATCATTCATATTTTACTCTTAATCACCTTAATCACTTGTAACTATGTTTTTTTTTCGTCCCCATCATCGATTGATTTTTTTGTTGCAAGTTTTAAAAAATATTTGTTTGAAATAACGCGCTTTAATATTATTTTTTGGCTTGGTAACTATTTAAAGAATTTTTTTTTATTACGCACGTTTTTAAAGCTCTTTCTTTATTATATTTATATTGACGATGTTTGTTCGTTTTGTTGTTTTTTTCTTCTGATATACATAAAGCGTTGATTTTTTTTTCATTGTTGCATTAATTTATAATTTTAACGTGTGTGTGTGTGGTCATCAAATATAAAAAAGGAAGATGAACAACATTGTACAGCATGATTGGTAAATTATAGTATGACATTGTAGCTTTGTTTAATGATGAGTTTATTGCAATTTGCGATCGTTATCATTAGTCAAAGTTTTGTTAATAAATTTGTTTGCATTGAGAAAGCTTCAATGAAATACTATGATTTGGCTTGAGCTCTACGGACAACATATTCTTAATTATTTGTTTAATTAATTCTCGCACACACAGTACACATTGATTCCGGGCAGCATATTAATCATCTTAAATACAATTGCAGTCTAACGTATGTGTATCGAACGTGCGAAACTCCATGGAAGCATTTTATCAACTCACTTTTGTTAATTAATTCATTAATTAGTGCGCTTTCCCTGTTTTTATTTAGTTTTATTTTTATTTTCAAGTATTAAAATAAAACACAATGACGATTGTCATTTACAAAATTTTATAAATAAAAATCATATATGATAAAATATTTTTATACGCTCAATGAAAAAAAAAATACGACGCATTATAGACGAGGACTCGGTTAAGTTCTTCTGGCAGTGTTATAATTACATTTTTTTTTATACCAAAGTAAAAAATTAAGTCACCCGCTTAAGTATAAAAAATTTTAATTGATAAAATTCGAAAAAATTTACTTTTAAAAAAAATTCTTCATTTTTTTTTATCTTTCATTTGTTTTTCAGTTTAGGCAATCATTATTTCTTATTGCTTAGATAAATGGCACTGATTTGCTGCATTTTAATTCAAACACTTCGCATTATTATCATATTTCAATTTGAAAAATTTTTTAATTCGTTGAAAATGAAGCTTCAAGTGAATTCATTACGAAAGGCAACGTGTGGTTATGTTCACCAGTAAATAGAATTAAAAAAAAAAACGTAAATGAATTTAGAAAGCTCATATGTAACGCAAGAAAAACAAAAAAGTCCAATATATTTGCTAATTTAAATTAGCAATACAATTGTCATTTAATGCAATTGTATCTAGTAAATAATTTATATGTAAAAAACCGTTAGATTAGTTGGAATTTTTTTCTTCCAACTATTATAATTGATAAGTTCTGCCTTGATTTTTTTTTCGATGATCTTTTTGGTTTGCGTGTGATTGTGTTAGAGGAGCGTCTCCCAACATGGCTAGCATGTACTTGTGAGTGGGTGAATCCATACCATTTTGTTAGGGTGGTACGTAGGGAGGTGGTTTCCTGTACGTGGGAGTGGGTTTAGGTCGGTTCTGACGATTATTGTCAGAGTTGCGAGCAAAGGGCGGCGGTGGCTGATACGGTTCTTCCGAATTTTCTTTGGGCAACATCGGTTGGTCTGCACCGTCATCCGATTTCTGATATTCAGGTGGTGGCAGAGGTGGTTTTTCCTCTTTTAAAATTACCGGCGATTTGTTTCCTAAAATTCAAAAAATAACTATTTTTTATTCACGTTAATATAATATATAAATAGTTAAACCAAGTTTCGCACAAGGGGTGTTTGAAGTTCGTACAAATAATAATAGAAAAATATTTGACCTCACCGGGCGCCTTGACACGTCTGCACTCATCGAAAACCCGGAAAGAACTGACTGACGTGGTCGAAAGTCAGAGTTATCAGAGAAATTATCGATAAAGTCAAGCTTACCGGATTTTTCTCACGAAAACTGTCATTTCTTTCCGGGTTTTCGCTCAGTGCGGACGTCTTTAAGAGTGTGGTGAGTAAAAATTTTTGCGTATTATTAAAACATATTTTACACACCTGGATCAGGTTTTTCCTCAAGCTCATCTTGGAATATTACGGGAATTCCTTTGCTCCTAAAACTCTGTCTCTCGTCGTCGTGCTCACTGACGCTCATTTTCCCACTGCGCCGTCTTTTATACAGCACACAAGCCACAATGGCCGTTAAAATAAGCATCGTGGCGATAATAATGGCAGGCAGAACAAACGTAATAATGTAGTCGTCGCTAGAGGCACCAACAGAAGTAGAATCATCCAGTGGTGGAATATTACTGTCGTGCGAGTGTACCCGCGTTGAGTTGCCTTGACACACACCCATCGGCGTCAGTGAGAGCTGGTCCACGGGGAATTCTTTGCCCATAATTTCTTGAATTTGATTTTTCATACCCATGTTATCATTTTTAATAAAGAGTACTTCGCTTAGCCGAGCTATTTCTTTGTCCATGCATTTGCTTGTTGATAAAGTTGTGTTTATCCACGTAATGAGAGGATTTTTATCCACCGGAACGATGCTCGTTAGAGAGACTGTGCTTACATCGCGATCGTTGAACAGCATTTGTAATTTCTCTATGAAATTTCGTTTTAGCATTGCTGAACGTACAAAGGTATTGTAGTCTACGCCCAGCTTGGTTGTAAATTCCACTGAGGGCTTGATTTCGAGTGCAGGGTGAACAACTACAATGAGACCGTCTGTGGCACTGGCACCGTCCTTGTCAGTCACTACCAATTGGTACTCTCTGCGTCCCACATCCTTCTGCATAGGCACCCCGTAGAATTCCTGGTTTTTAACGTCAAATTGCAGCCAGTGGTCGGCAGGAATTTCTGTCCGGTTCGCCGTCAGCAGCGACATTCTCATGTTGCGTGCCGAACCGTCCTCTGGGTCCCAGAATGAATCTTCTGGCACGCGGAATATCAGCAATTGGCCGACCGTCGCGTTTATGTGGTCGACCTGGTTGCGCGGAATAGGATTGTTCATCTGTATGACAGTCGTCTGTTCCAGTTGTGTCAATTTCTCACACTGTCCTAGTCCCTGCAATTCCACCCGGCTGACATGCATCTCTGGACCCACTGCCTGCTGCAATCGCGCGCTCGGAGTGTAGTTTTTATCCGATATCAACACCTGTCGCAGATCGAAGATTGCTTTCACCGGGCAAGACGCGCTTTGTGGAATGCTGTCGATTGTCCACGTGAAGCGAGCTTTATCGTCTTCTATATCAATTCCCCGCACTGTTATGTTCATTAGATCAGGGTCATTGTATAGCTCGGCTAAACCTCGCAGAACCTGCAATCATATAGGTGTAAATCAATATTACAGGATGGCAAAAAAGTATATTTTTTATCGAATTTAGTTGGGTGTAGGTTCCAAGGGTAATATCATATGGTCAGTGACTTGTAATAAATGTCTCGGTAACTTTTCTAGCAGGAAATTTACGATGGAGTACACGCAGTCTGACAGTAAAAAGAGAAAAAAAAACTTGGGTATTTTAAGTGTTACATTAATATTCAAGTAGATAGTTTAGTAGAAGAAATATGTTATAATTTTTACTATACTTTATGGGATAAGTTTTTAAGCACGTGTTATATAAATTTTTTTTACCTTAATCTCCCAGTCGAGATCGGTCAAAAATTCTGCACGTTTATCAATCTTTAGATAAATTGTAAATTCATAATTGACCGATCGGCTAGCCGGATGTTGTCGTACATAAATATAAAGTTTATCTGAAACTTCAAGTCCCTCTCGATCAGTTGCAACTAAATCATATTCCCACGTTGAAATATGTTCTTCGAGGGGTCTAGAAAAAAAAGTTTTTTTTTTTTTGTTAAAGTTAATCTGTGCAAGGTTTTAATATTCAACTTGTGTACTTACAGTCCATAAACCTCCTGCGTTTCGCTATTGAATTGCAACCAGTGAGTACTTTTTAGCGGGCTGCCCTTGAGCTTGAGACTGAGTCTTAAGCTTCTCGTGTCGCCATCCTCGATGTCGCTGAACGTGTTTGCTGGGATAATGTAACTCAGGGCCTTCCCAGCAGTGATTGGAACTTTTTGCAATTTTCTGTCTTGCCTTGGCGGATAGTTTCGTACTCCGTACTCTACTTTTTTCGATGTGCTCAGTTGAGTAGTTGTGGTCGAAGGCGTTGATGATATTGTTGGCATGGGAGTACTCGGGGGATCCGTTGGCAGAGGTGTTGTTGTCGTTAATGGGGTGGATGCTTCAACAACTGGAATTTGCGAGTTCGTGGTCAAAACTGACTGAGTGGTCGAACTCGGTGTGATAGTAGTAGTAGCTGGCACAGTCGAATTTTCCGTAGATTCCACGTGCTAAAACGTATATTTTTTAAATTACTCTCAAATATTAATTAAAACCTTGAACATTTACATTCCGCAGTACATTTTTTTTTTAAATCTGAAATTTCTAATTTAAAAATTCATTTATGAGCTGTGGCTGATCTCCGTCTTAAAATTACAATTTCGCAACAATGTGACCTCACTTATAGAGAGACCTGTATTTAATTTCTAGAAAAGCATTTGGCATTTATATACAGCATCATCTACAGTATAGTGTTTATGAAACAAGAATGGTATAAAGCGTGGAAGCATTTGAAGCATTACCTCATCGATTGTTTCGTTATCAGCACCAGGAATAATCCTTTTTACTTCCTGATTTTCTGTCACCGTCGCGACAGTAGTAGTTAATGGACTAGATCCAGTTGTAAGAACACCAGAGGCCATTGTTGTTTCCGGCAAGTCAATATCCAATGATGTCGTAGGCTGCGTTGACGATACAGTCGTGATCACCTCGATTTTCGCATTGTCCTCTGTGACTTCTTGCAATATTTCCGATTTAGCGCCTTCAATCGGGTCTGTCGGTCCCGGACCGCTCGCTGTTATCGGCGATATTGTTGTCGAAGAGATCACAGTATCTTGCTCAGTTGTGCTCAGTGTAGGCGGCATTGTTGATGTTGTTGTTGTTGTTGTTGTTGTTGATGGCGATGTAGATGTGATTATGGTGGTTGTTGTGGTGCTGGGTGTGGAGGTTGTCATTTCTGTTGTGGTGGGTTGCTGGGTCGTTGTCTGCGAAATGAGGTTAGTAGATGCACGAATGTATGGCACAATTTTTTGTTAGTTACAAGAAGTATTTCTTTTTTTTTTTAATTTCATATTAGAAAAAGGTGTCGCAGAAACTATTTTTTAGATCTTTTTATTTATTTATTTTTTCGTTACGTTAACTAAATCCTTTGCCTCTAATTTTTTCCCAAGCAAAAATAATCCCTTTAAGCTCATATATTGGCTATAAAAGCTAATTACACTGGAACGCTTGCGATAAGCTTAACAGATTTATATAGACAGTGTTTAACACTCACCAGCGTTGGCATGGTCGTTGTCGTTGATGTTGTTGTAGAATTATTATATATACCCTCGAGTTTGTTGCTAACCACCGGGATAATATTGTGCTCGTCAATGGCTTCTTCAATCTAAAGTACAGTCAAGTAATTAATTTCTTATGCATTACTCATCATTAAAAAAATTGTGAAATTATTGTAAGGCTATTTTCTAGTCCCCTCACCTTTCTACTGTTTGACTCCTCTCCATGGTGATGCCTGTGCGGATGTTCTGGCTCAAGTTGTCCCGGTCCAGAGGGTGGCAAGTCCGTTGTAGACTCATCATCATCATCGTACGTCTCGTACTCGTAATCATCATCGTTTGCACCATCACCGGACCCGATTTCTCTTCGATTTCGCAAAAAATCCGTGGTATCCGGTGATTTTACGTGCAAGTACAGTACACCACGTTGCAGCACCTCGGCCAAAGTGCCGTCTGGCGCCTCAGTCTTTAGTTGCTTCACAAGATCCTCGTTGCACGAGTCGTGAAGACAGCTAGCCTACGAGGCCAATGGTATTTAGGCTTCATAATTTATGCTAAGACGTAAAACCTTATCTTTGTGTCTGACATTCTCACCTCCCACTCTATCACCGTTATACTGTTGTTATTCTTTCGAGGCCCCACATTTCCTTTGATTCTCATTGATACTCTGTAGCCCTCATCGTCCTTTTTCTCATACGGATGCATGGTGATTGATTTCTACAAAAAATTTTTGTTTTTCCTTTAACACAGTTCGAAATCGCTTGTGATTTTTTTTTACTCACCATGTTTATTCCCAAGTATCGCGCGAGGTTACTGATAGCACTGACCCTTTTGCTCGGGTGCAAGTCGTCGAACTTGCCATCCAAATAAATTGAAATCACCACGGATCGTCCGCGACCCACGCCAGTGTGCTGTAATAGGAAAAAAAATTTGTTTTTGTCTAATGCATAGGGTTTTTAATTGTTAAATATACCGTTTTATGTTTTTGCTTGATGTCCGGCTTGTCTGGGATTACATCAATAGTAAATACTCCGGCCACGACATCGCCCGACGCCAGAACTGCTTTGCGACTGATTCGATGCTGGCCCCTGTCTCTTTTTGAAGGCACTCCACGCAGAGTCAACGATTTTTTTTCAAAATACCACCAGCTCGGCAATGGTTTATTATCGTTGCTTCGAACCTACGTGCAGAGAAATAGTAACAATAATAATAGTTAAGAGGTGGTAAATGCTCAACTGGCTTTATTGACGGGGGATGGATTAATGAATGTGAATGGGATCCAATACAGGTCAATTGACAGTTAGTTAAAATGATATTGTACTCACGGGACTGACAATAAGTAAAAATGCCAGGCCAAAGGGTGATATAAGACTTGGGGAGAGGTTTTATTGGCTGTCAGCCAAAAATAAAAGTATCAGCACTCTACCTCGTAGTAATCCACTGGGTCATTGGACACCAGTTTAGGTATCTTCAGCTCAAACACGTGCCCAATGATGGCAGTATCGTTAGCAACGTCCCATTGCCGTTGAGGTTCGTTAAATTGAATCACTGGGGCTTGAGTTGTCTCCTCGCCAACGTCGTCGAATACCAGATCATCTTCCTGCAGAGTTGAACACAGGACCAGAGGCAATAGCACAGCCAAGGTCACCACTACGGCTTTCATCTTTGCTCACTCGAGTTCTGTATCATAACATTGTCTATCTGCAATCATACAAAGCATCTTTTTAATTTTTTTTCAATTTTTTAGACAGGTACATTAATTGGTTTTCGTTGAATTTATCTAGTGGGATAAGTATTTTTGGCTTTGGATTATAATTCAATGAGTAATTTTATTGTCTTTTGTTGTGCAAGTAAATTTCTCATGACGTCCTACACTTTAGATGAGTTTCGTCATTTTCCTGTGTCGTGTGGGTGACAGGAAAGGCGACAAGAGTCTCTTCTGACTTATTATTGACTGTTGTAGGTGGGAAATTAAATTTTTTTTTGCACGCTATAACAGTGAGTAATATTGGATTTTTTTTGCGAGCACAAATGATGTTTGCATATAGGCTTTACCATCAACGCACTCATTGTTTCACTGTCTTCTTGTTATATGCTAGGCAGAGTGATTTGTGTGTGCCTCACGTGGTTGACTCGGTTAAACTCGACCACAGTGATTCACTGACAGTGAAGAACCGCGCGACAATTACCTTATTTAGACACGCTTCAGTTGGAGAAATCTTTTTTAAAAATTATTTATACCAACAATTGTATAGTTTTTTATGTTGATTTCGTTCCCAGAGTGGTTTAGCGCTTCTCGAGGGTCATTAATTGACTATAGCCGAGTAAAATTTGATGCCGCTCGGCCTGTGAATAACCCCAGGGCATTTTAATAACACGATAACGACTACAATCGTGCTTGCGAGCGTGTAACTTCGTCAAAGGGCTTCATTGTATTACTCGTCGGCGAACTATTAACTCATTAATGGCCTTGGGGCTTGTTTAAAGTTCCATTTTAATCGAGCGTATTTTTCATTCATTTTAAAACATTTTTACAAATTCACACACTTAAGTACTTTGAAAAAATGTAATTTATTATTAATAGGGAAATTGAGGGGTTTTTTTAGGAAAATTTTTCAGTCAACGTACTTGTTATCATGTATGTTTAATGTGTCAGGTGCTTGTGACGTTTTATCTCTCCATTGAAGCAATCAGATTTGTCATAGTCATTGATTAATTCTGAAATATGAGCCGGGAATTCTAGCTGTGATACAGTGAGAGACAAATTTTTATATTGCTATTTTCATAAATTTAGCATTATCGACTTATTTAAACAAATAAGCATAATTATTTACTGAATCTTTCTATCTATGAGCAGATGTGGGTATAAAAGCGGATATATTTTTTTCGAACAATGAATATCGATTTTTGTGTGCATATTTGTATAACGATGAAAATCTAATCATAAAAAAATTTTTGATGCCGCAGGTAACAGCTATTATTGCTTTAATATTTTACGATAAATTTATTGTTTTTATATTTTTTCATTGAATTAAGTTTAACAATGAATTTTGCAATGTTTGGTAAAGATAAAATTATTTTATTTTTTTGTAAACTTTTTTAAAGAATATACACCTTGAAAATCTCGCTGTTTTCGTGATATTTGTAGTTTTTCGCTGATAACTCAGTAAGTAAATGAGATAATGAAAAATTTTATTAGAGTTAAATGGTAGAATATTTAATTTCCTACAAATAATGTAGAGTAAATTTTTTTGAAATTTTGCCCTGTTTTTGAGATTTTGAAAATTAAAAATTTCAAAAAACCAGTAATATCTCAAAAACTGATAGAGATGAAAAAAAATTTGTTTGACATTTTTTGTAGAGAATTAAAGTCTCAATAATTTAACACTAATGATATTTTCCGTTATCTCGCTTGTTTATCGAGTTATTGTCAAAAAACTAAAAAAAATAACTGAAACTGCGAAATATTCAAGTAGGTATCCCTTTGATTTTTCCAAAAAAAAAAAAAATTTTTTTTATCCTTCTCAAACGTTTTCAAATTTATTCTAAATATGTTTCCATACTATTATCGTATGAAGAGGCTAAAAGCCCATTATATGCTGCTGCAATTGATGTAGAACTATTAAAAATTTATTTTCCGCTCTTTTTATCCATCAAAAAAAAAAAAAAAAACACAAAAATATTACTACCCCAAAATACAAGTCTAGAGAATATTTTTTCCAATTTGTTTTCGTTTACGAAGGCAAACAAACGTTGGCAGGAGCATTTGCATAAACATTTAGGCAAAGAATAAGGACGAGTGAGGGTGAAAAAGGGGCGAGGGGGAGACAGTTTATTGCAACCCGTAATTCAAAGTGCAGCTGGGCCCTCTGGCATATAAGACACATTCAACATAAGCCATGTGGCAGCGACGATATAAATAACGCTGACGAGCACATCGCACATTTTGCTGCTGTTGCTGCTCCTGTATGTATCCCACCAGATCAAAAAATATATTTTCATTTTTTTCCCCTAATAATCATACTTATAGAGAAAAATTTTTTCCCATCGTTAATTTCCCAGAGCACAAATTTATTGGTGGAGACATTATTATGTGCTACTATTATCATCGTGCATTTGACCGGACGACAATAGACTTAATAAACGTTAATAGACGCATGCTGCACGTGTGTATTAATAGCACCACACTAGGCGCTTGCAATAACGCATTTGAAATATGTATAACTCTCTACTACTCTCCTGGTGGCTGGGTAAACGAATCAAAGAGAGAAACGTCGCGCGGGGTTATCGCACAAACAACATCTCTGATGGCGTCGCGCAAATTCCCCTCCTCCTATCAGTCTCGTTGTCGCTTCGATTCGCATTCCAATCATCCCAGAACTGTATTTGCAATGTCATATTGATGTTGCCAGTGTATGATAAATATTTAGGACGTGAAATTACGAATTTTTCATTTCTATTTTTTGTTGGAATAAAAGTTGTTAGTTTTTTTATTTTTATATGCTACGACCTGGCTAGTACGTGGTGTTTTATCTCGCGTTGATAAGATGGTGACAGTGCCGAGTAGTGAAAGCAAAAGCTGCATAAATTACGTTAGTTATCTTATTTTGTTAATTTTGTATGATACTCTGAGATAATTATTATACAAACAGTCATATGTACAAAACTATATAGTGATAATTTTTTTTTTATCGTTTGACATAACAAATATTGTTGTGCTACTTTTTTCAGATTATTTATTCGCGTTAAAAATGAGGAAAGATGAATTTTTTCATGGAATTAAATTTTTTTTGATATTTTTGTGCGTGTTTTTTTTTTTTTGCAGTTTACGACAAATTTTTTCTTTTATTCGTATAAATTTATCGCTGTCATGAACGAGTTAATTTGACCGAAATTACAATTTTTATCGAAATACACAACTGGTCGTATGCAATTAAATTGCAGTGAACCGTTAAAAAATGGCCAAGGTAATCAACTTACTGGAGTTGCAGCTAAAAAAGGCGATATTGTATAACCGAGGGTGATCTTCCCGAAGTAACAATAATTTTTTTTTTGCATCTCAAACGACTAAACTTTCTCACATACAAGTTGTGTGCTGCGTGCAAAATTCTTGCGCAATATTGACAGGGACTGTACACTGTTTTATATACACAACATCAGAAAAGAGCTGGATCAAGTTACCGAAGCTGTCGACCTAGCATATACGGCTTTTAAAAAACCTCAGCGACGAAAAAGAACGCTCAGCGAAGGATGAAAATATCAAGGGAACAAAAAAATCATAATAATAAGGCACATGTGCGCTTGGATCAAACAAACGCTCGCTTCGTCCTCTGTGAACAGTTAAAAACTTTTTGCGTATATATATATTGCGTATGTATTTATTGCGTATAAAAAAAATTTGCAATTTTTTTAATTAAAATTCTCTGACTGAGAAAATCATGGCTTTGATAATTGAAAAAACATTTTTTTTTTTTTTTTCAATTTTGATACATCAAAAAATTGATAATTTTATTAAAAATAAGACAAAAATTATGAAATATGTTGAAAAAAATATTTAAAGTAATTTCAAGGTTTTTTTTGGGTTAAAATTAAATTTTTTATGATTTCACATTTAATTATAGCAAATAAAAGAAATTTTTTAATTCATTTTTTCTCTAAAAACACCAACTTAAACTAGTCAGGTATACACGTTAAGGTCTCTATAGGTGTTATACATATACATATACATATAATATACCTCCAAGGCTTCTCTGAGCTCATTCATAACTGCTCAAACACAGCCAGCCATTCATTGCCGCTTTTTTCCTTATCTAACTTGCCTATAGAATAATTAACTCGAATATACAGCAGGAGAAGAAAAAAAAGAGGCAAAGTTTGTCTGAATAGCAGTGCTTTCATTTTCGTGTTCAACTTTAACATAAGAATTGTAAGAAATTAATTTGACAGGTCTAAGTGGCAAAAGGTATATATAAATAGGGAAAAAGGCATATAGAAGCAAAAGAGGGCAGGACATATAAAATGGTTGGTCGGAAATAAAAACCGATCGATAAAATTCAGGAGCAAAACCAAGAATTATATGTTTGTCGATTATTCCTCCAAGTTTTTCGCTTCTGAATAAGATATCCAATATGCAAGCACGCTATCGCTATAATGATCGATAATCACTTATCAGTATCTCACGAAGCTCTTTAGTGAGTTTAAATGAGAAAAATGTCAATTTAAAAGCCCTAGCTTCAAAATATATACCAGTCGTCCTATAATTAATCGAATATGTCACGTTCATGGGTTATTAACATTTATTTCGGGGTAGATAAAATTTTTTACAGCCATTAAAAACCCTTATTTTTAAAATACAACACAAAAAAAAAAATTTTTTCTCCATCATTTATCAAAAATACAACAATAAAAAATCCTTGAAAAATATTTATTAACACGTTATTTATATTTTTAATGAGGAAAATAATTTTTTTTTTTTCTTCAAAAGAAATAAATTTTTATCAATCAAATATTAGTCATGAGAGTTTTTTCTACTAACTACTAGAAATTTTTGTATTTATCGATAAACTTGATACTCTTTAATTACATATCCATAACTAATTTGTCTTGTGAGATAATTCATTGGCGGCACATATATAACTTCTGGAAAAACACGTCATACCGATAAGATAAAAATATGAAAAGCTTCATTGTGAATATTAGATATATATATAAAAAAAAGAAGAAAATCCCTATATAGAAAAAATCACATGTTTATCTTCTTTTTTTCTCGCTATAAATCTAAAATGCGGCATAGCTAGGGATGTAGTGTATGGTGTAAATAGTTGAACGGATGTACGTGTTGGAGCAAAAGGGTCGTGGGGAGGAGTTCAGTTTGTGAACTGAAACCTGGACAGTTCGACACGTTTCAAGTGTTCGCGCAGTACATCGTCTGATCATTTACGAGACTTGTATGGGACAAAGACACACCCTTCTGGCTATTTCCCCACAAGCACTCACACATGTGGCGGGTGAAACCTCGAGACAAAGCCCCCAATGGACTTCAGGAGGTGCACCATCCTCGGTCATTTGAATATCCAGATTCTGTTTGACTAGTCGAGTGATTAGGACCTTGGGCAATCTACTGATTGGATTTGTAGTTTGCCACGAGGCCTATTTCCGCAAGTTGTGCAGTGTTAAGGGGGCACGTGACCGATACAGATGATCAGACAGCTGAGCCTGTGGCCCCCCTAGAGGTCTGTAGTTGACAAAAGCCTCAATTTCATGGTCCAAGCCACTGTACCACCGCTCTTCATCAGCTGTTAGTTCAAATAATAAATTCAAAAATGTTATTTAAACCTGTTGAAGCTGTGCCAAAGACTGGCTGACTAGTAAACAATTTTTTTTTTTTTCCAACTTTCAGTCATGAATTCGCGATAAAAGTCGACCTAGATGTTGTCGTGCATGTTCCTGCATTCAAGCTCTGGGTTAATACGATTCTCAACAAGCCCTGGAGCACTGAAAGTGCTGTAATGGCACTTCATTAGGGCTTATCCACAGTAAAATGGAGCACACGCTCGCAAGACATAATTTTTCGCAACCGCAAATATTTTCTTCACTTCCTCATGGCCCTTGCAAATACAAAAATAGATGCATCCTTGGATGACTGAGGTCGAATTTCGATCGCTTGTGCCAGCGAATTATTTAGCAGTTGATAAAACAGACGTACGACAGAATACACAATATTTTTTAGATTATTTTGTATACCGCGGTATATTAAAGATATTTTTTGATTTTTTCCTCTCGCTTTTTTTGCAAGTAAAGTTCTCTCTGTGTGTGAAATTTTAAATTGAGGTGAAATTTTTTTTTTCTTTTGCAAGAGTTGACGGAAAGTACATAGACAAATATATGAGAACTTTGCTCTCGGCTATACCTTCGTCGACATGGTAAAGGATTGGATGCAGTGCAGGCAAAAGATTTTCGATGAAATCCCCCGGCAAATATCAGTCGTTCAACTGGAAGGGGCGACGAAAATTTTAGTTTCCAATATATATATATATATAATATATATATGTGTGGGGGGAGTAAGTATCTATACCGTACAAATAAGAAGGTTTTTACGAACCCGAATGACGTGGGTGATGGAAGAAAAATTTTATTCACCCTCTATTACAACTTAGTTTAACATTTTTTTCGCATTTTAAAACGACTTTATTTGAAATTTTCGATGAATTTTTATCTAAAAATAATTCCAACAATCAATTTTATTAAATAATTATATATTTTAGTGTATTTTAAAATATTATTCAATCAAAATACAAATCTAATGATCAAATTTTGATAATTTTATGTATCAACATCATTTAAAAAAATTTTTCTTTATAAAATATAAATATAGTTAGATATTATTTACAATTTTTTTCATTCACATACTTATATCAAAGATATTTTACAGTGAATAGAATGATTATACTCACTCCCTAAAAATCTGTGAGAAGTGAAATCCCCCGGAAGTGCTGTGAAATAAAATCCTCGAGTGGCCAAATTGAAATAATAATCCAGTAGTGTGAAGAAAAAAAATGCCTTCACTTCACTCGATCAGTTAATAGATGAGACAGAGAAAAGGTCGGAAAAGGCGATTTAATTTAGAATAGTGAATAAATAAATATAAATGTGCGCTGAGGTAAACGGGCGTGTTTAAAACCGGCACGAGAAACACGTCGATGACGATGAGTCGCCGGAGGAACAAACGTACTAGAGTACAACATAAACGCGAAGCCGCACCAGTATGGCGTCCGCCAGCTTTCCTGGCCGTAGACTCACTCGCGAGCGCCTTTGCTCCTCTCTTTGTCCGTCGCCACTACTGCTCCCAGGCTGCCGCCGCCGCGCGACTCTCGGCCCCCGCTTCGTCCCTGCCGCAGAACGGGCTGCTGCTCGACGACCTCCCACGCGCACCCAATCCGCGCTCAGCAACAACGGAATTGTCGAACCATCATCGTGCTTTCTCTTAAATCGCGCGAATATTCGCATTTTTGAGTCGTTCAACCTGCACATCTCTTCCCGTATT
Source organism: Macrocentrus cingulum (assembly GCA_002156465.1). Classification (NCBI taxonomy): domain Eukaryota; kingdom Metazoa; phylum Arthropoda; class Insecta; order Hymenoptera; family Braconidae; genus Macrocentrus; species Macrocentrus cingulum. Next base: position 15,263 of record MVJL01006673.1, on the reverse strand, counting down.
ACAAATATTCATCAATTCATAGATTTCCATTAAAAAAAAATTTTTTTCACACGTACATCAGTTGGATATTTCATTGAATAAGTTAAATTTTTTCCATTGAGATTTTTTCATTTTTCCAATTGGATGGATTTATTTTAAAGAGAATTTTGGGGTAAATTGGATCGTTACAATATTTTATAAGTTAATTATCGGTGCAATATCGTGAGTCATTAATCGACACGATCGTCTCCACTGATTATGTTAACTGATCGATTCTCCGCGGGAGTACGTGCTCTTGCTTTATGAGATTATCATTGTTATTATCAATTTACATGTCACTTGGGAAGCTTATGGGGGTGTGTATGCCTAGATACATCGATTTTCGAAATTGCAAGCTAATACAAATTTAGACTTAACATAATCTTTAGTAAAATAATTTTTTTCTTGAATTTAGTGACTTGAAAAATTACTCACAACTTGAGATAATTTTTTTTCCAAGTGATAGAGTAAGAATTTTGGGTGAAAAAAATTTTTCAATTGTTAAATTTTCAGTTTATGAGGATTTAATTAATAAAAAAGTAAAATATACACATGTATGATTTTTAATATTGCGTAAAATTAAATAATTTTTATGTGAAAAATTTCATACATGAGAAGAATATATAATTTTTCTCGCTTTTCCATTTTGAGAAGCTCGTTGTGGGGAGATGTGGATTGTTGGCTGTATCTTTATTTGTATTTTATATACATATATGTGTCTGAGAGGGTGGGGGAATAAAGGGGGATATTGAAACACGTGAAGTGGAAACATCAGAGTACATACTGTAGCAGAACATGCGGTAAAGAAGGGGTTTCATACTTTGTGTGTGCGAGAGAGTTTGAAGTGTCGTCGTGTTGCCTTGTGTTGGTTTATTCCACCCCTTTGGCGAAGTTTTCCGGGGGCGAGACATAATCTTTCTCACCAGGGATTAGTTGAAGATACAGAATGCACTTGCAAAATGCAAAAAGATTAATTTATTGTATATTGTACCTAGAAAACTTTGTTAATGCTTTCTGCAACACGTATTTAAGCAGTTTATACTAATGGACAAAAAGTCATGGATTTTAACAATTCTACGGCGGGCCTCGGGGAATTTTTTAATCTGTGAATTAAATTTTTTTTGTTCAAAAAAGAAAAAATAATATTCAGCGCCATGGCGCCGTTTATACTCTGATGGTAGAGAAAGCGCGCTCACGCTGTAAATTTAACCGTGGTGAAGAATTATTCGGGGTGGTGAATCTCGGAAATGCGCCCTCAATATACATATATATGTATTTATTTAAGCTCGGAGAACTTAAAAAAAAATAGAGAAAAAGAAGGGAAATAATGAGTTCAAATTTTTTTGCATTTTTTCTGCTCCAAAAAACACGCAGTGTCTGTGTACTTGGATATAATTTGTAGATGGAAATATATACAGGTTATTCAGTGTTTTAGATAAATTTAAGTCAATAAATTTAAAGTAAAACATTCAATTAATCTAACAAAAAATTTTTAGCACAAAAAATTCTTGAATAAAAAAAATTTTCACAGCTCTACAAGGTGTTATACATAGTTATTTATTCATAAATTGCTTATGGATTATCCATATAAGAGATGGATTTTCTAAAGGACCGCAGGCCAAATCCAAGTGCGCCAGAAATTGAAAGTCAAATATGGATAAAATATGTATCCACATAAATGTAAATCTATATACACCTTTGCATTTATCACAAAAAAAAAAAAAGAAATACATATCGAGAATGTATGGAGAATCGAAGTAATTTTCATTCTAAATTATATTTTTATTACTTTATCAGAGATTAAAATATTTCTTTACGTCAGTAAAATATTGCTAAAAAAATATATTAAATATCTATTAAATATATTAAACGAAACAATTTATCCGCAATGTGAAAAATGCAAAAAAGTTGGACAAGTTTTTTATACTGGATCCTCGAATTTTATTTTAAAAAAATTAATAAATTAAATGTTTTTTTTTTTTTGCAGCATTAATTATCATTTGTTTAGGATTGAAAATTACTTCTTGAAATATATATTTCATTAATTGATTTTATTACTATTGTTTAGTATAAATTTTCTGGTTAAATGATAGTGAACTAAAAATATTCTCTTTAAGCATGTAAAAAATATTAATTAAAAAAAACCATTCTAACGAAGAGACTTGGCCTCGATCCAGTGGTACAATTACACAGAGAGTTCAAATCCATAAAGGCACACATGACTTTAGCATATATACCCTAAATACACAGAACATAACCAGATCTTTAAAGTTATTTATAAATATCTTCGCGATTTCTTCGATGCTTTCAACAATCTATCCGCCATATTTATCTGCCCACACATACACACTGAAATAACTATTGATATCGGCTCATATTTTTCCAAAGGCAAAAAAAGCCTTCGACAAAAATGAATTTTTTAACTGCAAGTAAAGAGGACTGCTAAGAGAGACTAACGAGGTCAAATGATGATGAGGTCAATCATTCTGGGGAAAATAAATAGGTTGTTGAACCACATAATCATCGTCATAGACTTGATGCCGGGAATTCTAACGTGATTGATTCGAATCTGATAAAAAAAAAACAAACCGTGTCACTTGAATAAGCAGTTAAAATTTTTTATTCGCCATCGAATCGGTTGTAACTTATAACTAATCGTGTGCCAATGGACTTTGTGGAACTATAAAAGTGGGTTAATACACTCGGGATGCATGGTTAACGACGCGGTGACATCCTGCGAGACCGAACAATAACATCCAGTTGGTCTTCGTTTCGATTGTCATAAATACAATTACAAACACTCCTGCATTTAATTGCGGGTAGAGTACTTTTTTCAGGGCGCAGTCGATCAGAGGTGTGTCAATTGCTAAAAAAAGATATCCTCTCGATCAAAAATAATTATTTTCTTTTACTAAGTATAAAAAAAAAACTTCACAAACACTAAATAGCATAATGAACATTTTCGGTAGAAAAATTTTCAATTCAATTAATTTAGTGAATTGACTTTTGTTTTTTGATTAAGAACAAGGAAATGACTATTGTTGTAAAGTAACTATTTTTAATGTTGTTTTTGGATGAGAATTAATGACGATAATTTTCGTTTGAGTAACGAAATCGTATCATGATATTTTACATCTTTGGTATAGCTATATGATATGTGTGGAAGTCACGTCCGGTCGGCTTCGGCATCATTTGCATGGCAAAGTTACCCAGTTTGTTTCTGTTCCCGAGGACAAGTACCAATTTCTATGCCAATTGTTTCCTGATACTAATTCCGGTCACTCGACATACAGGGTGTTTCAAAAAAGGGCATTAGGGGCGAATGCCTCTTTATTTAAATAGAATAAGTAAAGACGAAAAAGTGGATGGATCGAAATAAATTTTTTAGCGAAGCTAAGAACACAGTATTTATTTAGAACTGTATTTTAAGGAACTTTGAGCGGGATTTTCGCAAGTACTTTGAGCGAGACTTGCTCAAGGCCTGTAAAGAGGACTCTAAGAAGACTCGTGAGGAACGACTTCCTGAAAAAATTTTAGGAGGACTTTCAGAAAGACCTTAAAGAGAATTTTAAAAGTTTTTTTGGTAGTTCTTCTCAATGTTCTAATCAATATCTTTTTGGAAGTTTTTGTTGTAGTTAGAAAGTCCTCAAAAGTACACTCTTGCATGAATGCTGTGATCTTAACTTCCGTTTATGTAAAATGGCGGATCTGAAAAAGAAAATTAACGCTGATTGGTCACATTATTGAAATTTTAATGTCTTAAACATTACTAGTCCAAAAGAAATTGTAATCTCCCATTTAAATCGCATTCTGCATAGGACCATGTATTATTACGAATGCGTCTTTTTTGAAACACCCTGTATACACCCCCTTCACATTACTTTTTTCTTGATTTTTCGTATTTAAAATTTTAATTGATTATAAATTGTTTAGTCTTTCTCTTTCTTCGAAAGGGAAGAAAAAAAATCTTCTATAACGACAGATAATTTTGTAAGTAAAATTACAGAGGACGGAATTTGCGCATTAAACTGAGATTAATGGGAATCGATAAGGGCAATCGCAGTGAGTAAAATGGCCACAGGAGTATAATTCACATGGTCATTGATCGTGCCGGAAATTATTCCAGCATTGGCGCGCACATTCGTGCAAAATTGAGAGGGCTAGAATGGGGGCGGAGTGCACCAACAAATTTCAACAAACTATTTCCTGAAAATAATCAATAATTCTCAATTTACAATGCATAAAATTTCTAATAACTAAACGTATAACAATACCGTCACAAAACCACACAATTTCCAATTCTATATAGTTTTTTTTACTTCGCTTCACCATCACCTACTGTTTGAATTTATCTTTGCGGTTTTCTCTGTCGATTGTTCATTTAAACTTTGCTCATTTAACCACGATGAAAAATTTAACCATAACAACTAAAATAGATTTCTTTTTTTAGATAGACTATTTTTTTTTCTCCTCTGCAAAAATAATGAAAAAATGAAAAAAACGTTTTTCAAGTCAAGTTTGAAACTTGTATTATTTTTTATTGATCGCAATATGTTAGAATATTCTTGGTAATTATGAACAAAAAAATTTTCCAAGGTGTGCATGCGATACATGAAGTGTTTGAGTGCTGAGAGGAGTGGGCATTAACCCCAGTCTGAGAATAACTGCCCTCTCAGGGTGCGAAGAAAAGCAGCAAAAGCGTTGCATATACACCAGCAACGTGTACGCGCTTCTGCGTGAACGTATAAACCGCCATCCGCCAAGCGAGGTATGTTATACCTATAGAAATAATACATACTTGCAAAGTCTATAAGCGAGTTGGCTCTGCGTCTCGTCGACGACGTCATCGTCGCACTCTTGTTCATATACCGACGATTCACGTGACAATGTGCAGAAGGATGGAGCTGCGTGACTCTCTCAAGCGATGCATACAATGCAAAATGCTTTCATTCTGCTCGAGATATTTTAATAAAATATATCCCGTCTACTTGGCGCCGGTATCATTGCACAACTAAGTATACTTATATATTTTTCCGAGTGATAATATATTTTTAGAACAGTGGGAAATTTTATTAATTAGATTCATAAAACTTTGATCTTGCTGCGCGGAAGGAAACGCGTGTGTGTGCAGATGTTGAACCACATCTGCTTGTAATGTGTGGCAATAAAGAATCATCTTGTGGCCGTGTTGTGCAAACTTTTAAGTATAATTTCTCCTGCCAACCAATTTCTACTTATTGCCGCATGACGTCATTGGCTCAATGAACCCTGAACTGTTTATTTATTGAGGCAAAATATCTCACTACATGATGTTGAGTACTTGTGGCCTTGTAAAAATTTTTTTTTTCCATGTTAAAGAAAAATTTATCATTATAGGGAAATATTCGAATATTTTTAAGAAATTATATCGAGTTATTTAGGGATAATTGTATGGCCTACAAATTTTTTTTAAAGTATTTTTTTTTAAGTAGAGGAGCTTTGAATCTATTTTATCGAAATTTTAAAGCCTTGAGACGAAGAATTCCTCCACGTTGATGTAATACAGGCTGTCGTTGTTTTACACGTAGATCGTCTTGTTCTCGATGGATAAATTAGTATTTTCGTCACGAATATCGAGAGTCCATCCGGTGGCAGTTTCCGGTTAGCTAGAGGTAGCAATCTCATCGACAAGAGTACGTTTATAGTCTTTAACATTGGCGTCACAATGTTTTTTTTTAATCACACACTTTACTTGACTTTTTTTTTTTGTTCATTTCATCCGAGCGCTACTGTTGGTTTTACACATGTGTTGTAATCGAGCTTTTCATCAAGGTGACTAATTAACGAGTTACACAACTTGTGATAAGTACAACTAATTTATTTAACACATTAGTGAAAACCACGTAATTTGTGTCATCTTTAAAAAAAAAAAACAACTTTATTTTTTTACGAGATAAAATAAAGTCATGTCACAAAAAAACCAAAAAGGGAAATAATAAAAATTTTTTTTTCAATAATAGTAATTGATCGAAAAAATTAGCAACCCCCTAGCATCGTTTTAAGACCATCGACCACCCTATAAACCTCAAATTCATGCGAAATAATTATGAAATATAGTGTTAAATGTTTTCTTCCGTACTGATACTTTTTTAACAGTTACTTTAGAGTCCCAAAAACGCGTTTAAAAATATCAGCAACCCCCAAGCATCGGCCACCCTCTAAACTCTATATTTCACCGCAAAACAATGTCGAGTAATTTTGATAAAAAATTGTTTCTTCTCTGATTAAATAGTTGAAGGATTTGGTGATGCTTGTTGAAACAATTTGATATTTTTGTAATTCTGAAGTTTGAATTAATTTCCTTATTTAAAGTTGGGAAAGTACTTAATAGTTAGAGTGATTCGCCAGACGATGAGTAATAAGACAGGAATAGCACGAGATCTCTAAAATCGTGCATTGTTGATTGACGAGTTTTCGATAACATTGAAACATCGCACGTATATAATTTTACAGCCACAAATAAAAATGAAAAAAAATTACTTTATTGTTAAACAAATTTAAATCACAAAATTTATGTATTAAGCTGAAATTATATTAAATTTTATATAAATAAATGTTATACATAGAATTTTAAGATAAATTGTGCTAGGGAATTTAAATAAAAAAATAAAATAAAACAAAATTTTTAAGACAGAATTCTAGCGGTACAAATCAGGAATGGACGCGACAAGGAGAAAAAGTCTAAAAAAAATTCGTCGCTGCATAACCTATAATGTGTATATTAACATTACCTTTTTCTGTAAAACAGTGGTAATTTAATTTTCTTCAATTTTTCCAATTGATATTGTCTTCAAATAATCGATGAGATAAAATATCCAACTAATAAACACTCGCGACACACAACTAAAAAGTAATTGTCTGATATGTATGGTGTAACTAAGTGCGGTTACAGTAAACAATTAGTTGGATATATTTTTAAAACAGCGCAGTAACTTCACTTTCAGTTAAAAAAAAAAAGTGCACGTAAAAATACATGAACTAGAGTATGTTTATTTTAGTGCGAACTAAAATTAAATATACTCAGCAATCCGGTGTAAAGATCTTCAGTAGATTGAGGATATAAAAACATCCGGAGGAATGCTGTGGCAACGCCATTTTCAGTATGTCCCGGAGTTGGGACGAAAAAGTACCCTGAAAAAGTTGATCATGAGGCATCTACCGGGTTTTATTGGAGTTAGTTAGTAGATAGTAGGGCAGGTAGCTTTGTAGGATATATCTTCAGCGACTGATTTTAATATCGGCAGCTACTCAGAGATGGCGCGTCGAGGATGAAGACAAGGTTGACTAAGTAGTAAAATCAATTTCTACGATAATTTCATAAGATAAATTTTACTATCGCTATAAAAGCAATGATTCTTTTCTTTATGTAAGCCTGATATACTTGAGTTCTCAAGTTAGTATATGTCTGACTACATAAAAATAGTTTGGCTATACTACTGAACGCGCATCGCCACTCAAATTCGCATAACACTTAAAATCCAAATACCTATAACTTAAAAAAAAAATTTAGTTCTTTTTAATTATACTTCAGAAATGTACATTTTCTAAAAAATGTTCCCAACTCTCCACTTGATTACTTCTTTTATTATATTCAACAAAAAATATTTAATGGCGCAGAAACAGAGTGAATAAATTTTTTTTTAAGTATTAATCTGTGAAGATAATTGTAACAATTTATTTTAATTACTTCGAATCACGCGAATGTATAATGTATCATCATTAATTGCTTTTTTTTATATCTGTAAGGGAATTGAAGGCTGTTAGTTGATGACTTTTAAGGAAGAAACGGAATGGATGCAGCGAATATTTGAAGTCCTATGACACCACCATGGTTGGGGGAGTCTCGATAATATAAACCGACCCCATCCAATCCTCCAAATGACTTTAAAGGTACTTGTTGAGAATCAAAAGTGGGAACCATCGTCTGGTCACCATTCGCGGATGAATTTGAAGGATAAAAATACACAGATATTTGGGCAAATCTTTGCAATTCTATAGCCCGATGATCGCGTGGGAATCGTGGAATTTCCTTGATGCTGTTGCTTGAACGAATTTCCGGTTGGCTGAAGAGAAATTAAAATATAAAATAAAAATATAAAATCTTGATATATGAATATTTACCCAGATGTTTTGGAATTTTGAAACCAGTAACTTTTTTCTACTAGCAATCTCCCATTAAAAAAAAAGTATTTTGTTCCTCTGACTATAATTTTACAGTCGTCATCTGCATCTTTTACAAATTGAATACCTTAAATTAAATAAATTAGTCTTATATATGATTATAGAGGTATATTAGAGTTTTTAAGAAAAATTGTTTACCAGTAATTAAATATCCAGGTGGTACGGATACACTACTTAATTTTAAACTTTCATTAGTGGAAAAATTATGTATTTCGCCGTACGTAATGCTTTTCCAGGTATTATTGCTTCTTTTGATAAAGCCTGCACGTAACAATTCATTTTGTTTGATTTGAATCGACAGGATATTTTTTTCTCGAACAATTTTTACACCTGTGATAATCCTAAATATAAAAAAAAATTATCTAAATAGCACAATTTAATTTAACAAAATCTAATTCAAAAAATAAAATTTCCTGATTTTTAAAAAATGTGAAATATCATTTGCAATGATAATGAATTGTTAAGTTATTCTAACACAGAGATTTATGATTTTTACTTGTTTAAAAGTGTGGAAAAAAGTATACTCAACATATTTTTGTCGATGTCTGATGTCTGTGGGGCAATGTTAATTTGTTGACCCTTTTCGAGTTCAAAAAAATTTTCACCTTTAAACAGATCTTCAGAGTTAGAGCTATTGAACCATTATACTGTACAATTTATAATATTCCTAAACTTACCTCGTTTCCAAACTGGTGGATCACAGCGTCGAATCATGGTTGGAAGTATCCGCACGGTATTCTGGAACGCAGTGGCATAGTTTTTAATCCTGCCAAGAGATTTCATCTTAAATTCTCTGAGATCGTCAAGCCAACGGTTTACCAGCTGTTTGCAACCTGGTTCCACAGATGTTCGAAGCTTGAAGACATTGGCCAATGCAAGAAAACCCTTGATTTCTGATGTAACAAGTGACAGATAGATGTTGTACAGTTTTCTCGACGCTGGTTTGATCTCGTTACATCGGCTTGATGATATCTAAAACAATAAACAATTGAATAACGAATTTTTACGGTGGATAAAAAATATAAACTTACCCCATACCAAGTTTCAAAATGCTTAGTGAATGTGTCTTTTAATTTTGCATCTTCATCCATAAGAGTAATTTCATTGTGGGCCAAAAGAGATGGTAGGTAAGGTGATTCTCGGATTACCTGCTCAATTGAATTGTATGTTTTCGACTGTGACAGGCTTTGATTAGAAGAAAAAGTGTCATTCCGTAAATATTCGGTTTTGTTGTAGAGGCTGTTAATCTCGTTGAATTTATGTTTAACGTCGGGATAGACTTCCGAAATTTTATCCTTGCTCAGATGACGATAAAAATTCGATTGGTAGCCATCGATAGAGCTAATTGCCTTTGACACAGAGTTGAATAATTTTTCTGCTGTTTCGTGCTGCGTTTCGAAAATACCTGATGTATTTGCGTTGATTGGATTTGACATATTGTCGTAAATAAGGTTCAGAAAATTCTCCAACTTCTTGACATACGTTAATGATCCTATGCAGATAGGCGTCGTAGACTTTTTGGAGTGAACAGCATTTAGAGCAAGAACACTGAATAAAAAAAGTACTGAAATAGTACTTCGTGAAAGGCCCATTTTTTCCGTTGATTTTCGTTGATACATGATTGTCCTTGTTTCAACATTTTCTTTTTTCTTTTTTGTTTTATTGGAATTCTGAAAAAAAATTATCGGCCTGAATAAAAATCATTGAACTCGAGACAAACAACAATTATAAGTTATTTTTGTCTCCCATGAACAAATACAGGAGCTATCAGAAGTTTGATAGCTGGATTTCTATAGCCTGAAGCTACAAATTTATTGGTTTTCGGAATAAAAAAAAAATAAAATTTATCTCTTAAAAGTATTTTCGTCGATGTCTCAGCTCCTTGGCAGTTGAAAAACCCCCACTTGAAAGTAAAATAATAAACACAATCATAATAATATAGAAATAAAAAAAATTGAATAATTTATAAACGCCTTTTTTTTAGACAAAAAGGTCACTTCAAAGGATGAATAAATATTTATGGGTCTGGCTCGAATGAAATAACATAAGTGTAAATTTTCGGAGAAATAAATCCATCGTTCCCAGAAGAAGGCTTGTAGAACAAGCTAACACCTTTTATGGGGGATGGTGGAACAGCCGTTACATGCTGAATGTCAAGCAGTGGGAATGTTGTCTGTCCTGCATCTGACTGTTCTCCAGAAGTATGAAACTGAACCCAAGTCTTTTTTTCAATCGGCTCAGGTTCCTCTGTAAAAAATGGAGGATCACCGCGGCCAATGTTACTATTGACGAAATGAGTCCTGAAAAATAAATCAATTATACTTTCCAGTCCACAACAGAGTAGTTTTTCTTCTCCAATTAATACCTCTCATGATTGGTGACCAGAGGTGGATCTGGGTATAACTTAGAATCGGTAAAATTTAATTCTCCAGTCAGAAAATCATACTTGGTGCCTTGAACTCTCAAAATGTAGGAGTCATTCATCCACTTTTGAAAACCAACACCTAAACAGTCATGTTTAGTAACCCAGATATAAAAAAATAAATATTTTAATGAGAGATTAAAAAATATTTTACCGGTCACCAAGTAGCCATCGGGAACTTTAACTGACTCAAAGTCCAAACGGTTTACAAGGTTGCTCAAATACATTGGTTCTCCATATTCCAGTGGTTTCCAAGACACTGAGCTAGGCTGAACATTCCCTGCAAGACCTAAGACCCCTTGCTGTATTTGTACAGAGAGTGTTTCATTTTCTCGAACAATCTTGATACCAGTAACAATGCTGAAATATCAGGAACGTTTATTTACACAATTTGAAAATCATTTTGTACTGGCGGATACTCAACTAATTTTTATCGACGTGCACTTTCTGCAGGGCCACGTTGATCTTGTGTTTTTTTTTAACTTGACACATAAATAATTTCTCGTGATATTTCAGCACGGCTGGTAAACCATAGGTTGTTTGAAGCAGGTTTTTTCCTTAAAATTTTGTCCATGAAGTGTGCCATAGTTATCCTTATACCAATAGATTTTCCGTCTTGATTTTGGTGGCTAAAATTTCCAGAATTCTTTATATGATGAAAATTTAATTAGGAAATCGATATAGTGATGTTGAAATATTATTGACTCACTGCATAGCATAATTCTAGTTGTTGGTACTCGCTACATCCCGAGCCAATGATGCAGGTTTCATTAACTGCAGCTTCGGTTGTTGTGCTGCACGTTCTTGTTTTCCTTTCTGCAGCGTTGAAGAGGTCGTACTGCAGAAATTTCTCCAATTCCATGTATGTTACACCTGAAAAATTTCGTAAGATTAGCGAATTTCTAGTTATTTTATCACTCTTTTTAGTTGGATATCTATAATATACCTCGAATCATTTTAGGAGGGTAAGGTGTACGAATTATACTTTCAAAATTAGATAGTTTCCCCATCGTGGTTGTCGTGGCTTCAATGTAGCTTCTCATTCTACCGACCATTTCTTTAATCAGTATCTCGAAATCAAATGTTTCGGGCCCTAAAATTTAAAAATATTTCAGTTGTTAACGTGTTGTTTCAATGATAGAATTTTCTTGTTTTGTTTGACGTACGTACCAGAGGCGAATGTAGGATTAATTGAATGACCATGAGCCATTACGGTGAATCCTTTAATTTCATACTTTGTTAGGGCTAATAGTCGCAGATAATTCATTTGAATTTTCCAGTATTCTGTGTCGTTTGATGTATCCTGGAATTATTTTATCTTGATTTATATAGTTTAGTGATTTTAGTGTAATCTGAACTTACCTTTTTCAACGGGATGTTGAAGTAATTCGTGTTGAAGCTTGCAATTGGGGAACTACCGTTCATGATCGTTCGATTTATCAGCTCTGATAGATATTTCATGTAGCGAAATTCTCTTGTTACTGACTATGAATAATCAGCCATCAGTTTCATGGAACTTTTGAGGTCATCGTTGAAGTTGTATCTGCGAATATGCACAGATTTTTGATAGAGGTTGTCAATTAGTTGGAAATAGTGTTGAATATCAGGAGGAAAAAGCGGGGGAAGTATTTCGTTGCTGTTGTTGGATATCACGAGAGAATCTTTAGTGGCAGATTCTTCCAAAACTGCCGAAATTGAATTTAATGCATTAATAACTCTTTCAATTTTTTCCTTCACGTCTTCTGGAGTCTTCGTATTGGTATTGAAAGTAGTTGGAGAACTTGAACACATATTATCATTCGGATCTGTGGTTGGATATGTCGGGATGTTTTCCAGGACATGTTTGAAAAATTCCTCGGCCTTCTCGGGTTTTATGAGAATGTTGGAGTATTTCGTAACATCCGGCTTGCTCACGCCAGACATACTGGCATCAAGAGAGTGCATTATTAATAATAGTAAAGGCCAAATGATTCTTAATTGATGTAGGGGCGTCATTTTCGAGTTCACGAGTTGAAAATACAGCTGTTACTGTGGAAAAAATAAGATAGTCGAAATTTTATAGAGACGTGTTAATCAAAATTTTAACTGTGCGCGCGCACTTTGAAAAAAGGGGGATCAAATCATCAAATGCTTACGTGCTTGCCTGCGGGCTTTATAAAGTACAGAGATGGAGACAGAAATAAAACGATTCTATTTTTTTTTGTATTTCAAGCTAGATATTCATTATTATTATCGACTGCTATTTTATTTGTTTACCAAACATCACAAAATTTTAGAACTACAGTCTCCGAGTTGTCCAACAATTTTTTTTGGACATTTCTGAGGGATGGAAATAGTTTTAAAAAATTCTTTCAGGGGTGAAAATGAATTGAAAAAATCCCTCCTAGTTGCCCAATGTTGTTCGATGTCCACCAAAAATCACTATTTCTCCGTGTTTTCTCCCCCTGAATGACCCCCTGAATGAAAGTCGCGTCATGAGGACGGCTGCAATAGTTAGATTTCTAAGAAATCTACTAAAAAAAGTAAGGCATATCATTTTTTTAATGAGGATTTAAGTGTCGTGAATAGAACAAAAAAATTTTCTGTAATTCAATTCAAATTCGTCGAATAGCATGCCATTTTAATTAGAAATATTAACGAAAATGGACTAGGCAAGAGCAGATCCCACCCTATTGCTTCGCATAATGCAATAAATATTGTTATTTTTGTTTACAGGATGTGCGGAGGTGAGGCCTAGCTTCGGACTGGATGAGATAGCGGCAAAAATTTGAATCAAATATAATTGTCTTTGACAGAGCGTTCAATAACAATGTTGCATGTTGAAATAAAATTTTTGAAGCTAAAAAACAATTTTGTAGACTGAGAATTGTCATTATCAGAAAAATGTTATTTTTAAAGTTGAAACGAAGAGTCAATATCGCCGATTTTTATCAAAGTACAATAAACAATTGTCCTCGTTTTATTTTTACACTTTTTTTTTTTTGAAATCTAAAAAAAAATTATCGACCGGATAAAAATTCATTGAACTCGAGACAAAAAACGACTATGAGTTATTTTTGTCTCCCATAAACAAATACGAGTGCTATCAGAAATTTAATAACTGGATTTCTAGAGCCTGAAGCTCTAAAAAAAAAAAAATAAATAAAATTTATAGTAGTAAGTGGATTCTTCTAGAACCAAAAAAAAAATTGAATTCAATACAGGGATGTTACTTTCGATCATTCTTGGAGAAAAGAATTCACGAAAGAACAGCTGTTACTGTAAACAAAATAATTCGACCTAAAAAAATTAATTAATTAATTAATAAATTTCGATTATTAATTAATAATAATCGAAATAAAAAAATACAACATAAAAAATAAAACGTGAAATTTATTTCATATACATATAGACGTTTTATCAAAATTTTAACTGTGCATACGCACTTTGGAAAACACGTGATCAAGTCATCGGATGGTCGTCGTTTTGCCTGCAGGCTTTACCAAGTCTAGAGATGAAGACAAAAATAACATCGTTTTTTTTTTTTGTACTAACTATTGTTCTCATTTTTTTTTTGTATCAGGAGCTAGAAGTTCATTTTGATTATTGATTGCTATTTTTTATTTCATTAAACATCAAAAAGTTTTTAACGACTCCTCTCATGTAGAAACCCCCTAAAAGTTTGTGCTATACTCGAATATTTATTTGTACTGGCGAGGTTTAAATTTTATCGACCAAAATGGCCGGTAAAGACAGTTTTAGCGAGAGATAATGCTGCGTCGCAGGGTTGCTATAATGTTTGTAAGATGTCTGAAAACCCCATGGAAGTCAGTATTGAGCATATTTTAATTCATACTCGCTTCGTTTATTACCTAATGTAATTATGGTTGGAAAAAATGATGAAATAAAAAATTGAAATGAAAATTGAAAATTTTTATTTATTTATTATCCTTTTGTCCAGATTTTTTTTTCAGGTCATCCACATAGATGTCTCAGAATCCATAAGTTTTATTTTCCAGGACCTCTGAAAAAAAAAATTTTTCCCAAGAAAATTGACCGTTTGCGGGCGAAAAAATTCGCCGAAATTACCGACCCTTTCGGATCCCTGTAACTAATTTGTTTATTTATAACAATAACGGGGCGGACGATGGCTCTACGGAAAGATAAATAGTTACCGACATCCCTGAGGCGATGGCTCAACCCTGTCAAAAATGCCCTCAAAAATGCTCTAGTTCCAACCGTTCTCGAGATATTTGCAAATAAACAATTTTTGCAATGTTTATTCGGCTGCCGCTCCGTTGTTTATTATGCCCTCAAAAATGCTCTAGTTCCAACCGTTCTCGAGATATTTGCAAATAAACAATTTTTGCAATGTTTATTCGGCTGCCGCTCCGTTGTTTATTAACAGATTTGGCCGAAACTCGGAAGGTATTACCTGGTCCAGGTACCCAACATCCATTCTAATGTTTATTCGGCTGCCGCTCCGTTGTTTATTAACAGATTTGGCCGAAACTCGGAAGGTATTACCTGGTCCAGGTACCCAACATCCATTCAGAGTTTGAAGGTCATCCGATGATTAGGGGCGAAGATACAGAAAAGGGGTTGAAAAAGTTATAAACAATTG